>JTDE01000077.1:257381-267403 GCA_014338405.1 Paragonimus skrjabini miyazakii
GCGCAGAAACGGTAGTAGAGTCATTGGGTAAGACAAATCGTACAGTATGGTCAATTTGACAACTATAAGCAATAAGCAACAGAATTGTGGCAAGTTGGAAATGAACGGACTGCCCATTGGATAATAGTAGAGTGTTTTAGTGGGGTGAAAGGAAACCAACGGTCTCTGTAGAATCTGGCAAGATTAATATCGAATCATTATAAATGAGTTTTGTTTTACAGATAATACGGTCACTGTCGTGGAGACACACCTAAGAACAGAGTTCATACTTTAAGAGGAACTAACTTATACATTGAATTCAGCTCAAAGTCAATGGCTATCGTCAAAATTGTCGGTAAACATAACAAGTTTAGACACCCATTAGTATGATCTGGCATTTGAATCGAGTTACTGCAGCACAAAGAGAAAAATTACGGAACTGAACGCAGCTTTATCCTGGACAGTCACATGGTCTAAAACGTCAACAATTTGTTTTCAGAGAGAAACACCTAACTTCAACGATTTAACTTCACCAGAAAACAGTCTTAACAAACTGCAACAAATCATCCTTTATTGGGCCAATCCTGTCGTGTAGCCTGAGTGTCACAATCAATACAGTGAAGCGGGTATGCAGTTTTCCAATTACACTTTCGTTTTTCAATCTGTGGTTCAAATGTTCACAGCATAAGTTGGGGACTTTTACATTATCAGATTATACTTACGCTTAGCGTGTGACACTAAGTTCGCATCAGCAATTTTGTCCGTCAGCTTAACGGGTTCATCAGCTTATTCTGAACAAACAGTACACCGAAGTTGTGTGATTGTTGTCATGCCACTACAGACTGAACAGCTAAATCAGAGCAAGACATTGTGCCTAGGCGAAGTGTTTTTACCTTGGCACTGCTAAACTTAAACCAAACGTTAGTGGTTATTCTGTTTGAGATGTATAGTGAACAGACGACATGAGTCACTCGGTTTGCACCAAAGCGATAAACTCATTTGGCTAATAATACGAATCAGTAGTTTGGGATATTGAACGACTTAGGCAAGACCCAACTGCGAAAAATCAGGGCTGTGACTGAATTCAAACCGTCGACAGAAACAGCTTGCTAAACAGTGGCAAGCGCTCTATCGGGTGAACTATATGGCTACATAGGCAGATAGGAAATTTCACCTTCGGACTCTGTTACCCACCATCTCACTGTTTCAAATGTAATCTACCAAAAAATCTGTACTACAAATTGTTGGCTTTGGTTAATTCGAGAGTAAACCGTTTGGGAAATCCTGCCGAGACAGTCTATCCTTCGAATAATTTTGGGGATTCCATATGAGACAATGGGAGGGGCTGAGTAACCCAGTTCAACTGTGAAATTTCTGAGCTCTCGGCATGGCTTCGAAGCTCACCTGGTTGCGCGCTTCCACGTTTGAGCATACTGTTTCTGTCGCCTGTTTGAAGTCAGCCGAAGCCCTGACTTTTCCCAAGTGGGTCTCATCTGTACCGATAGAAAGCCTATCCTTTTGTGCATACAAGTGAAAAGGGTGCTACAGAGTTTTAAACGTCTGGAAAAGCTTTGAAATCCGGAGAGATTTTTTCTAGATCATAAAAAGTGAATGAAAGTGTGAACATACAGTGTGCAATTCCAAAAGAAGCATTAGACATAACCGGCGTTCTCCAGTTTGTGGGTATTGGAAAGAAGGTGGTATAACGTTGCCGCTAATCAAATAGATTACAAAGACAATGACACGTGAGGACGTGAACGCGGACACGCAAAGGTCAACCATCTAATCATCATTTTTTATCAATTGCTTCTTCTGTGCTCATTATACGGCTTTATTGTGTCTTCGACTGTAAGTAGGTGTTGGGTGGCCGCAACTACGGTTTTATCCGAATGGACATTAATATGTGTTACTGATGAGTTGTCGGGGTTTAACTAATTTCAAGTTGAACATCATCCGCAATTGATCGCAGCTGGTGCATTCCCATAAACATCCCAGTCAGACCTCCCGAATGGCAGAAGCACTAGACTCGATTTTCGCTTTCACTGCAGCTTGTCAGTAGTGTATATCCTGGTCACGGCCGTGACTAGAACTCCGGCCACGCTCTCATGATGTAACCGTGTTGACCACTACGCTATTAACCACACATTAATACACGTGCACATTGCATGGTGCAAGGTCACATGGATACAACAGAACAATATTGATTGTGTCTAAAGGAGCTATCATTCATACCCAAGCACTGTTCTACGGAGTAAACACTGGTTGTTTCTTAGGCGGTTGGTTGTAGCTCTCGTCCCAGTTATGGACTGAGATTGGTTGAATGAACTGTGCATTCCAAACTGAAATGTCCACTTACATAACATGTGAATTCTACGGTTGTCGTGAAAAGTCGACTAAAACTAGGATCTGACGTTAATCTGTCAACTATTTACACACAAAATTCCCGGTGGTTTGACTTGATATATTCATTTGTAAGGTCTACATCATTCAACTAACGTGCTTCTGCATTTTTCACAACTACGTAAACTTCAAATAGACAGTTGCTGAATGAAATACAAATAATTGCAGAGCGGCCAGAACAGCGAGCTATGATTGGTAACAACTTTCTGACCAGCTGATGCTTCTTGAGTGGCGTTTATAGTTTCATCGTGGATTCCTTTGGAGTTATACCAGTCTGTTGACGTCTTTTGGTAGTGAATTAAGATGCGTACAAATGACTTTTATTTGACTACGTGGTTTACGCACCATAACTATATATCCAACGTCTTTTTTTTCACAAATGTGCCAAGTGGACATTTCATGCCTGTTTCTCAACAAGAACTTTAGAAATGTCGGACGACACAGGTCCAGTGAGATAAACCACGGCCACACCATCTACCTGACGATAAACCTGTCTATTAAGTAAAAACTGCGCGTTACTTTTTGCCTGTGGTAAGAAGCTTGTATAAGTGAAGCACAGGTAGACGTTACTTCCGGGTGATTCTTCTTCACACAGTTGTATATAACGTCAATCACTTTAGCCAGTGATATGTTCATTAACAATGATTGTACACCAAAAGACACCAACAACTTGCTAGCAGCATTCATATCGCGTACGTTCTGTACACATTCTAATGTCTCTAAGATTATGCATGTATAAGGAGACATTGACAGGTCTGAGAACTTTTACTAGCTGTTTCACTAGACCATGCTAAGGAGATTTTTTTCATTGATAATATGTCTTAGTGGTGCGTCGGGTTTGTGAATCTTTGTGACACTGTGAAAGCACACTGTCTGCTTCGCTTTCGGAGCTGACTCAGGGTAGGTCTTTGAATCGATTTAGCCACTGTTTCTTGGGCTATGCAACTAATTTGTAATATCTTACCCAATGTACTGGACCATATCTGTTTGTTTCTGATCTAGACAAGGTTTTCTGCGATCTGATAGCATAAAGTCCATTTTAGAATCATTAACTATTTGACTGAGAATGATTACGCTTGAGCCTTTGTTAGTAGGCAGAATGAGTGTTCAGATTATTTGGTAAATTTCTTAGTGTGCGTATGTAGTTTTCATCAGTGAACAGTTTTGCCCGGTAGATACTTTATGGTACTGGTGAACTAGATCTAAAGTTTTGCTTTACACCAGCTGAGTCCCTGTTGACACCAGTTGTAACTGCTTTAATTGATCACCCTCAGTTTCATTTTCAATGGAATTGACGCAGGATGGAAAAATATAAAATCCAAGTAAATGTGACAAAAGTTGTATACAGACTTTTGGTGCAAAATTTCATGACATGTCCTCGTTTAGACGTGTTCAGTTAAATATTTCAAAAGTCCCTTCCTTATATTTGTGAAGAATTTTTCGAGAAATTTAAAAAAATTGGTTTATCATACAAAATCCAGTTGATGGTAGCTAAATATGCATGACAGTTATTTTAGCCAATTCCAACTGGAGTGCCTACACGTGAGATTTATCACACCGCACTAAATCGTCAGACGATGATTTGAATCTGTTTTACGATGACCTTTGAACTAATTCCGAGGAGAAACATCATCAGGAATGCATCGTCCGATAAATGTGATCTGAATAGACTTTCGAGTCGCAAACGAAAAAACCACTTAACATTTCGTTAATCACTTTGGTACGGTGATAAGGTACCTGTCCTGAGTCCGAAATCCTTCTGACTTTATCATGCTAGATAAGTTCAGAAACAACACAAACGTTTTACAGCTTGGCTGTTTTACAATAGTTAATTGGCGTTTGTTTACTGTACTGGTTATCATAAAAGGGACTCTTTAGCCAAATGCGGTTACTGTAAATATGACCCCATTGCATATCTGTCTTAACAGCTTACACTGGTGGTATCACTATTCATTACCCATAAGTAAAACTGGTTGAACGTTCACGTCAGTGGAACAGAAATCTACACGGTTTTTTCATGCGAACAGGGATTGGGGTTCAAGACAAGATCGTGCTGAACATATGACCCACTCACCAGTTCTAATATAAATGAAACTGGATTTCAGTGCTTACTTTTGCATTGAGACTGCTTAGAATAAGAAATTCAAATCATCATTCATGTTCAGTCTCTGGCAACGAAATCTTGAATTACTCATTAACAGTCACAGGAAATGTTATCTTTCCTAACCGCTATTGGCTGCCCCACCGAACAAGGCGATGCGGTCCCATTCATTCGTGCTACATGTGAAAAGGTGGGTTAAGTAAACAACGGCAGTGCATCAGCCATTATCCATTAGTCATCAAGCCTTCACGATTTTTGTCTGCTAATTTAAAGCAAGATTCACAATGAATGTTCTCTCAAGCAGCCTGGCCCATCCGTCGGAAAACGCGCACAAAAAGCTCTGTACTTTTTTTGCTTCCAGCTTTTAACGCTATTACTTTTGTCTCTTCTCCTATAATTTTCACGTGACTTGATGTCAATTTCAGATAACGTAGGTGGTTTTTTTTTGGTATTGCCTTATCGATGGCTTTAGCGTTGTTTATGTGTTTAACTCTAGTTAGATGGAGAAGTGTTCAGAAGCAGTTATCGAAATTAAGGCCGAATAATTTGATGCTGATGTGCATCTGACAGATTCGGGTCAGCGAACGCTTACTGTTCACGCCTGAGGAATGCCTGTGTTAACCAAAATTGAGAAGCTTGTTCTATCTGGATAACAGTGTCTTGACTTTACTATGGCGTAGCTGTCTCAAATAGGTGGCAGCCGCGGCGTGCGGTTCACTACCTTTAGACGACCCTGGATAAATGGAGCAATACTGTAGCAAAACCACGGGTTATTTAAACTGATATCGAGTAATTAAATAATATCACCAAGTATCTTGAAGTGAGTAGAGTGGAGAATCAGTGACCAATGTTTTATACTGCGGTGCATTTGTTAAATGAGCTGATTGTGTCAGCAACGTTACAGTGAGTTGATTTTTGCTTTGAAAGTCCACTGTTTTAAGGTTGATAGCGGAGAACATAAAACTGCAGCACACAATAGCACGACTGTCGATTATTGCTTATAAGTGCCTATTGTCTGATGTTGTTGCGTTGCACTTGCAGTGTACACCAAAAAAGCACATGTCGTACAACGTCATTTTTAATGTCGCCGCTTACAGCCAAAACAAAGTGAAAGGTGGACGGTTTCTGACTCCATCCAGAGCCATGTAAGCAGCAACCTCCATTATGAATAAACACAAGGGATGTAATTCTTTAAATCGGAGAGAACGACAACATCCACACATTTGCTCGGACAAGTTTTTCGAAATACTACACTTAATGACAAAACTGCATCCGCATGATTGTTAATTATCCTTTATAAGTGTTTACTGTTTTTTGTTGCTGATTTGCACTTTCACGCATGCCATTTGTTAGTTGTTCATCGTCCTCTATACTTCAGCACAAGTAAACAACAGTCCGAAACGAGGTGCACTTTAGTGACAATATACGTCTATAATTCGTGTTGTACACAGTCGTACATCTGCATTTATCAACATGAACATGAGTCAGTGAAGTGTGTTTGTGTATAAGTCGTTTATATATTCACATAAATTTGCAATACACACCAGCTGTCAGTTACATAGAAACAAATTGAGATACGTTAGTGGCATATATGGATTGTACTAAATCAGTAATAATTGCTGGACACACCATCTTCTTTCTAGATGCTCTCGAGGAATCACCTGGCCATCACTTGGGAGCATGTAAGAACCATTTGACGGAAGTGAAATACTGGTCGTGATCACTCAGATAAAACACCCGTTTTTTTTTACTAACGCCCATAATTTCGCCCAAGCCTAATCAGCACACGCTGTTTTTTACGCAGTTAACTTCCGTAGGGCTATTCCAAATCGCAGGAGAAAGTTTATACTGCTCAGATACTGTGCAACCTTTTGCATAATCTAGCCTCCTACTGAACAGTCAAAATCAAAGGCTGGATAACTAAAAGTGACTTGGTTGTTGAGTAGTGAAGCAAACTCGTTAACTCCATAACAACTCATTTGTGAGAAATCCAAGCAGCAACTGAATCCGAATCGGCAACAGAATCCGCATACCTGAAACAGGCAGGTGCTTTGCGGGCTGTAAGTAGAGCCAGGCCGATTTTATGAACATTTCACACTTGAAATTCATTATCAAGTCACTTACGATGTCAACCAAGCACTGTTACTTTAAAATCGGGCACGCCTTATTCATTTCAAAGCTTGTTATCTGTTTTTTCACCCACCTTTACGAACTGAAATAAAGGCGCCAACTGACCTATTACTTAAAATAATTGAACATGGAAAGTTCTTTCGACCTAAACGGAAAAGTAAACGGTCGAAAGTATCAAGTATATTGGTGATATTTAAACCAAAGTTTCATGTTAGCACCTCCAACACGAGTTATTAAATGTAAGTCTCCTTCAGTACAACATACAACAAATATGCACGTGCAGAGTAACATGCCAAACGTGATGGAATGAAATAGATAATAGGTGACTTTCAGCCTCGGACATGACAAGTAAGCGAGACGGCTAGTTCGATCAAAGTCGGAGAAATTAAAAATCAAAAATCCTCTTATTCATTTACAACTTACCACGTAACATGTGAAGTGAGGACTGCGCAAGTATGAAAGGACAGCAAGAGAGCAATCAACTTGATTGTGTTCAACAACAGGATGGTTTGGACGGTTTGCTAATAACAGTTGGGTTTGAATGGATTCCGTGTTGATGGACCGGTAGTTAAGGGGCCAGCAGAGTTCACGGGCTTGAAAAAACTCCTTCTGATGTCACAACATCATACACTGTAAGCTAATTTCGATTGTTTCCACTCTGACCGTCCAACTATGCTTCTGTTATTCTAACTTTTGTTCGACATGCAGTGTTCAGTTGCTGGAAATATAATCACATGTTTTATTCATTTCCGTGACATCTTTGTTTGTCAGCCTGTCCTTGTTCTACACTAGTACTCTGGGTTTAAACTTCACCAGACACCGATCCTGATTCTATTACCGTAATAATCCACATATTTCATCAGCACAACTGAATCCTTGTTTCATTCGTTACTTTAGTAAACTAAGCACGGCTGCTCCCTGAACCCTCCGCTGAACAGCCTGAATGACTTTGTAACTTATTTTTGTGTACCATCTCCGTGAACAGTTAACTGACGCCAAATTTCAAAGCCGATGCAGCAGGCAAATACAGTCCCCCACTAAAAATCCCAAACGCTTTGTGCTTCAATAGTCATATACATCTTGATTTCATTAAAGTTTGTTGGCACCTGCTGCTCTGAAGATATCATCGGTTTATCTCATTGTTTAGCTGACTGTTATGTTGATATAACAGAAAGGAATAACAGTTGTTCCAACCCTTCCTCAGTCTTTTTCCTTTCAGGCAGTCGTTCACTCTCCGACACAATTTCTGTTTCCGTTATAGCGAACAAGCTGGGTGTACATTTTAGTTTAAGATATCTAACTACCCTCGCACGAACAGGTCAGCAGCTTGCATATGCGAATGAATCGTCGCACTAACTCCGAGCACCAAAACACAATCCAACTTAACCTCAAGCTAGTTTTAAGATATTTCTACACCGTGACAAATCTAGTCAGTGCACTACTCCGACCAATCAGTATTCCCGCACCACACAACCATGGACACGTGTTGCACGAGCTCTCAAAACGTGCCAGCTTTCTTGCACTAATATGTCCCCAGAAACAATACCATGAACCTAATCGTGGTTGCTTGTGAACTAAATGGGACCTATAACCAACGGTGTTCGTTGTTGTTCTGTCAGTTCCCAGACTTAATCAGCAGTCATAATTAGTGGACAGCGCAATTTGCCGCGACAAAAAAGATTGTGTTATGAAGTCATCCCACAATTATTGTTTCCCGTGGAGTGTACCAAACAGCTGGCACTTCCGCTGTCCTTGTCTGAAACTCACTGACTGCCTGTCAGTCCCTTAAACAATGAAATCAAACTCACCACCACAGAAACAAGTGCGGTGGACGTATGCTTTTGAATAAGCCAATTAACTTTGTCATATGCGAGTATGCCCAAATAAACACGCACACTAGGTTGGGCATGCTACCAAGTGATTGGCTTGGTGTTTGTGGTATTTACCCACATACGTTCTGTTATCTACAAAATCCCGACGTCTAGACTCGTGTAAATTCGTTGGAAATGAAGTTATTCTGAAACAACAGCCAGAGAAAGATTATTTCAAAACGCGATTTATCATGCTGTTCAACTGACCAATATTAGTGATTTGCCGCTTGTCTTACTTGCATAGAATGACTGACCATGCTGGGAAAACGGATTCCCCGATAACACTAAGACGTATCGTGCAAAACGAATCTAGCACATAACGCAGTTTTGATTCTTCTAAACGTTCTGCTTTGATTTGTTGAACTAGTGTTATAATTCACAGCATATGTGAAGGTTAAATTTATGTTGTCTGAATTTGTATTTATCTTCGTTTCTGAAAAGCTATGCAGGCCCCGAGGGCATGAGTTCTACCAGATGAACATTGCAGATAGCAAAACTTGCATTGTAGCATACTTGGCGGCTTTATTTTTGACGAGCAGTACTTCAAAACAGAAAATACAAATTTAAAATCACGTTTTGCATCCAGTCTGTCAGAATCTATTTGGAATAAGTTCAATTTTTTACCTACTACTTTTGCACTAGTCTGCTTGGCAAAACATGCACTAAATTGATCATGTTGAGCGAAAGGAACTAACATTCCTTGACTGATTACCGAAAATTTTTTGTCGTTTTTTGTATGTTATGCTCACCTTCGTGACAGCATCTAGGGAAGTTACAGTAAATTAATACATTTGTTACTGATCATGATACCTCAAGAATGTGATTCATTTGCCAGGCTGTCACTGCTTGACGACAAATCAACACACAACTCATGTTGGTTGATTTGTATTTTCACATTTGGCTCGAAAAATCTGTCAAAACTGTTGTCAGGTAAACTAGACCATAAAAATGGAAATTTTCACGGGTTACCCCCGAATAGCCACCTTGTATTCCAAATAACTTGACCATCAAAATGCAACCGGATATTCCCTAATTATCTCGGTAATTTTTTCTACTTTTCCCTTCATGTACTTACACCTCCTTTCGTTGGCGAACTTTCCCGTTACTCTGAGTAAATTACAAATGCCACTCAAAAGCTAGCAAAAAATTGGGCATTTTGGTTTGTTTTGTTTGAAAAAACAATCTTAACACTCTATCCATCGATTACTAAACATCTGTTAGGGACCGACCACTTTAGCCATAAGCCTGATTGGGTATAGCGAAAATTATTGATCGCCCAGCTCCAACGAGTTCTTACTGTCAAGTGGCAGCCACAATTATGTGCCCAGAAGCAGCTAACCACGACGCTGAGACAGCCGAAGTTTTAATAAGCGAGCAATAACTATGCGTTCGTTTCTTGGTTCGCAATGTATTGCACTTTTGTATGAATTTTTGTAATGTTATTTCCACATGTTATGCTACTGATAACAGTGTGGAAAGTGGGTCCATTTCACAAAATATTCGTTTTTATTTTTTTTAACGTTCGGAGGACTAAGCGGTAT
>JTDE01000077.1:278407-293575 GCA_014338405.1 Paragonimus skrjabini miyazakii
AAAAAAAAAAAAAAAAAAAAAAAAAAAAAAAAAACGAGACAGACGAGAAAGGCGGCGGCCCCCGCTCTTTTTTTTTTTCGGTTTCACAGTCCTGAGTGAGACAAAGCTTGCCGAACGACGTTATTTCAGAAAGGCAGGAGGTGTTGGGTAGACCTTCCACTGGATAGGTTACCCTACAGAAGGTCCTCCGGAACACTGTCTGTCTCGCAGTATTTGATCACACCAATTCCTTGATGACAAGCCAACCGCGCGGCATCACACTCAGATAATGTCCATGAGTCTGCGATCCGGTCGGGGTATGTCTGTCATACTTTTTATTGCTTACGATTCAACCATGTCACACCGACGATAAAAATTACTACTTCTGTATTCAGATTTTCACTACAGTCTGTCTGAAGCCGGTGAGTGACTGACTGTTTGTTATCAGCGGTTTTAATGCGCACAGTGACTGCAACTCAGTGGCCTAGCCTGGAGTACTTGGGCCCTGTGGTACTGAGACGGTGAAATAGAACGGTGGTCGTCTGTTCTACCTGTGTGTTCACCACCGGTTGATTATCACAACCAACAGATTCCAACCAGATGAGAGTGATATCATTAAGTGAACTCGCTCACGAAATGGTCTCCATTATTTGCACGTGTACATGATCGTTCGACCGCACCACTTTTGCAAAGTGTACACTATGCGAGTGAGTTGCGGTTCTGAATATAATATGCATCAAGACCAAAAACCTCATTCAGATTTGCCAGTTTATTCACTGTAGATCGGCCAGAAACTGTCGAAAACAGATGCTAGGAAGCTGGATTACTCAGAGACAAAGATGGTGTTTCTACGCAGTTGCCGTTCGTCTGAGAGACGCTCAAGAATCCACTGTCATTGAGCATATATGGCTGCGTCTCAAAAACAAATCACGTCACCACCTACTGAACCAATTGACAAGGATAAAATGGTCCTAAATTTGATAAAACAGAAAAGTGAAGCGTTGGTTGCTCCCATAGCGGAATCGAGCAAGCAACACAAATAAGCCACGTTTTCGAATTTTCGCCGTCAACTCTCCGAATGCATTCACGCAATCAAGGACGCCTTGTGGAAGAGGAAGGTGAGTTGATGTAAGGATACTCTAACCGCCAACAACACAGAGGGTTCGCTTAAAGCGAAATTTGACTCACCCGCCTAGTATACTAAGGCACTGACTGACGGTGACTCTGAAGTTTCGTGCACACAACCGGAAGACATCGTGAAAATCTGGTGCAAGCACCTTGACAGCCTACTAAGCCAACCAAATATCATTGACTGAATGCCACGTAATAGCTTGTAATAACAATACATCAACACACCACTTATTCTGTCCCCAGATTTAGCAAGTGTGGAGGACTGCTGGTCAACTGCTGAACAGAAAGTCTGCGGAGTAAGGTAGGTTGCCAAGGGGACTTTTAATGCTCGGCAATCCAGATTTAGAGCCAACCTTACTTAAGTTTTATCACCTCATTTGGAAGCAGGGAGCGGTCCCACAGGAGATTAAGGATGCCCTGATCGTATCAGTTTTTATCAGTGGGAAAGCAAGCAGAGCATCCACGGCTATGTGAGATATTAGCGTTCTAAACTGCGCTAAAAGGGTTCCTGAAAAATTTCCGCTGAATCAATTTAATGCAGTGATTCTTCAGACTAATGTTCCTCAGGAGTGATATGGATTTTGGGCAAGATCCAAGAGAAAGGCTGTAAATGCTACTACCCGCTATATGCTTTCTTTGTAAATTTCATTACTACTTGATTTTGTAGGTCGTAAAGCATTGTAGATGACGCATGATACGTTTGAATGTCTAGGTAAGTTATTACACTTAAATTTAAAGTTGGAAATGAGCAAGAAGACAAAGTGCAGTCTTGTGACCGTCTTGCTAGCATGAAAAACAGCTGTCTCAACCCCGATCCCGTTTAGTTCATATTTGACCGCAATACAGAGATCTGCTGTTCAAAAGTCGAAGGACAATGTTCAAGTTGGATACCGAACGGATAGTCGCCTGATGAATACTTGGAAGTTCGGAGTCTCAACTCTGCTGCGTACTTCGGATGTGCCCACGGCACTGTCAAAAGATAACTTTGCGTTAGTTCTGCTCAACAATTGGGAACCACAGTGAACAATACCGGCTTTCACGTTCTTGGCACTTATACTTGGTTAGAATATTAGAACATGAACTAGTTGCTACGTCTACACTTGGAGTCGACGTTATTGAGGACATCGTGAAATGTTGCTTGGGTTTCAGCTGCTGAGCTGGTAACCTGTCGTAATATATCTCTGTGGACCACAGACTAAGAGTCCCTGTGGCAGGGGTGCCTTGATGTCTGGGAACACCACAGCCTGAGGCCTGGGAACAAAAGTGTTTGCTTATAATGTCACGTTACTGTCCACGAGGTTATACAGTAGCAAGAACTGAACATAGTTTCAACAAAGTGTGAGGCACCTGTGCGGCTGTCATCGACTATCAGGCATCCTCGTAAGTGGGTGGTCAGACAGTTTTTCGAGGTTTGTACTAACTACGACGTGTGTATGCAACCGCAAGTGGTACATCGCAAGCCGTTTGTGTCGAAGATTATGCACAGAGGTTATCTGGCTTCGCCAACTTTGAGGAGCTATTACAGACACGGATGCTAAAAATTGTAACATCGAACTTTGGCGTCGACGGAAAGGAGCCCACACTTGGTTAACATAAGACAGGCGTCGCGGAACGAAGAATGTCGAGGTGACCTCGACGATGTTGTCGGGTCACGTGTTATCCCACGATGCACTAAGATATTGGTACATTGTTCCAAATGCATTTACTACTACGGTGTGTGCATTTAAGACGGTAACAAATGCATGGTCACCTGATAAGATGCTACGTGAATAATTGTCTGCTCGGGCGCTAGTATATAATTTCAATATTGTTCAATTTAGCAAGCGGCCGTGAACAGATACATTTCGTCTAAAGTGAGTTTCATTTTACTCGCTTGCTACAATGGAAACAGGTTTCATAATGATTAATGTTATTTGAACCATGATCACCGAGTTATATGTCTTTCATATGCTGAGGCCGTGTGTATGAATATAACCAAAACTTCATCTCATAATGTGCATTAGTGATAATATTAACTCAACTACACCTACAGCAGACATCCGAAAGGCATTTTTACCGGCATCAGCTGCCATTTCTCCGGACATTTGATAGATAAGCTTCTTCCTAATATTTGCTGATAGGCGTTGAACAAAATGCTGTCTGACTACATATAATCTATGTAGCGTTTACCGAATACATCGAAGCCTAAAATCACCGTATGGTAGAGCTCATTACTGTCTTTTACTCTATCAATATAACGAAATTAGCATCCCTTACCATCACACAATCTTGGAAGAGAGTGACAAACAATAACTCCGTCCAGCGATGACGCTTAGTAAGGCGACAACGCTGGAACTGTAAACAAGCATTTTGGAAGGAGTATGTCTGTAGTTTAGAACAGAAAGGTGAGCTAATCAGAGCAACGTTTTGACCTGGTTATCACAGCTTCCGTATGTTAACAGCACGAACGCTAAACGATTGTCACGGCTTAAAGAACTGAAATTCGGAAGTGATAGAGGACAAAGAAAGCTGAGACGAACAAACATCGGCAGCTTCCGATCTCATTCGACCACTTATTTAGCGGAAGATAGATTAATGGAAGGATTCTGACCGGAAACTTTCGATCAAAAGCGCGAGCTATAAGGCAGCAGAATATGGGATTTTCTTGGGGGATCTTACATGTATTCAATATCCCAAAAATCTGGCATATTTGACGGTAATCGGTGGGCGCTGTGGACACGACGTGACAGTTGGGTCACAAGTGGGCGTGGTGGATGCAATTAATAATGCATCGTGTTTCTAAGATATACCAAAAGTTTTCTGACTGTATTAACCAATGAGTCGGCGATCAAAATAGACTGTTGGGCGCCCGAAGTGGCATTTGTTTTGCAGTATCCGATTCACACCTCTTCTTTTTAGATTGCGGATTGCAGCGACCCAAAAGTAGCAATAGTTCTGACATTTACTCATAGGAAACTGTCTAACTAAGCAACGCCATATAGTCAGTAATTAGAGAAAAAATCCTAACTGACTCTCGTCTATCTAACCCCTGTTGATCTAGCTGTTATGAAACGACCAAATTTCAGGTTGGCACAACCCTCCATACTAAGATAACAAGGATCACGTGGAAGTGGAAGAAAAGGCGTGCGAGGACGAAGTGCTGTGTTAATTCGAGCAATTGACAAATAACGTAACAGGCATCAGAATAGTGTAAAATGAGAGACTAAAATAGTGGCAGACTATGAATAAGTTTTTCCTTACTGCTTTCTATTTTTATCCTCTTGTACTCATTGTAAGGATGGTCCTCCGAATTGAGCTCTTGCCCTCTAACGGTTGTATGACCACTAATTCATTGTGCAATGACTCACGACCGATAAGGCATTAATGGACTATAGGTATATATTGTTTGCGCTTTCAGTTGATGAAATGATGCACGCACTACATATGCTGATACTCAGGACAGATATTTGTCACCAAGGCCTTTTCATACCCCCAAGATGCGTTCATATGCGTCTTCGTGTTTTACTGGCCAGCCTCCCAGGAATAAGACGTTACTAAATAAATTGGACATCCATCTAACGCAAAATCATAATACCGGTGTGTAAATGCATCTAACTGATGCACGTCATTGTCTGTAGAAGAATACTGATGAACATACTGGATCGGCAAGCTGAAAAAAGGTAAAAAGGTTGGATTCTTGTCGAGTTAGAAGTAGTAAAATCCCAGAGGACTGGATGGAAATCTGTCAGACGCTTGATGAGTACGAACGTTCCCCTGATAGTGATCGTCCACAAATGATATCCAGAATAGCAAAACACCGTTGGTGTCAGTAGCAAGTATCTCATTTACTAGTGATACACTGTCATACAAACTTTGTCAATTCTCCGCTTTCATATAAGCCTGCAGAATGCAGCTCACTTTTAGAAGATTAAGACAGAGGCAGCTTAAGTTTCCGCCTCTACTAAACGTCGCCAGAGAATCAAGACCCAAGGCATACTAAAGAGTGGGTCCAGGTAGGCTGGGCTAGTTAGTTGCTTTGTGAAATCGAAACAAAGGAGTGAGAGAATGAAAGATGAACGGAGTGGAAGTGTAACGTGCACTACGCTTACTCAGTTTTTCACGGTGCTTGAGGTTTGTCTAACTAACCGGATTCGTTATTACATGCTATATTAAAGGGTTATTTTTAGACCATCCATTTTCAGTGTGAT
The DNA here is from genome assembly GCA_014338405.1 of Paragonimus skrjabini miyazakii. NCBI lineage: Eukaryota > Metazoa > Platyhelminthes > Trematoda > Plagiorchiida > Troglotrematidae > Paragonimus > Paragonimus skrjabini miyazakii. The sequence continues at coordinate 283,705 of JTDE01000077.1, forward strand.
AATGACGTTGAGCAAAATGCATGGTGGGACCCACTTATGATGTACCAGAACAAGCTCTCAAGACGTACACCTTCGGTTCTACTTGAAAATCCTCATGCATAGTGTTCGGATGTTCACGATTTAGCTAACAGAGGGCTGACTCAGGTAAGTCTCCGTTATATTTCGTCACACCTCAACTCGGTCATTTGGCCGTCGACCGCAGTAGCAACATGGAGCATGTTTTGAGTGATCTTGTCCCGGAGATTCGATCAGCACTAGAAGTCAGTCAGTCTACTACATGTGGCGAAGTGAAAACAGTCCCATTCTTGACATTTAGAGAGCATAATTTGCAGCATTGTGGAGCTGAGATACTAGACTCTATCGTTCATGTCAAAGAAACACTTTGCTACATTTTTTTCCGTTTTTTAGCATTTTTAATTCCGGACCAGTCAGTTTCTACACATTGTTCGTCCAGAATATCGTACAAACTACAAAGCCGTCCTGCTCTTTCGTTATCAACACGTGAAATCTTAATTCTTATCGCAGGACTGGCAACATGTGTTTAACATCGAAGTCTTTTGTCGGTTTGCTAAATGTGTCTATAACGACTCACCTCACTCACGAAACGACAGAAAAAATTTACTTTCACGGAGTGTCCCGACTGTGATCAGATGACCACTTATCGACCCTGGATTATTGATTCATCCAAGCAATGCCACCTTCTCAGCTTTTGTGTGCGGACGTGCTCAGTCGCCTGGTACCTCTTCTACTGTGCAGTCGACCGATGCGTTGTGTATGCGAGTGTCTGGAGTATAAGATCACTGTAAGCTCACAAGTTAGAATTACGGTTTTATATTGCTCATATTTACCACTTGCTTCAATAAGCTTGTGTCAAACAATTCTTCAGAGCTACGAAATGAAATGAACCTCGTTAGATCGTCCGAATATATACAAAGTCTTGTGAACAACATGGCTCGTTCTGTGCGCTTCATCACTAGGCTAAGTACAACATAGTGAACTTGGAAAAAGTAACCAGGGTGAGTATTAAAACTGGTCGAAGGAGATTGAGGATGATCTGTTCACTTACAATTACACGACCAGTGTATCAGCTGGTGAGTTTGGCGGAACCAGGGGCAGTGGATGTGAAGTGTCCGCACGTACATCATTTGAGCACAAAGGTCAGAGTTTAACAATCGGATGGTGGTGGCCTCAACAACGTTCAACAATCGAATTCTCACCATTCTGAATCTGTCTCTAGGCCCGCGGTAGGCAATCCGAAGACCAGCTTTTTTATTGGTAGAATAAATAAATTCGGTCAAGGGAGAAGAACCAGGATTTGAGCCTGTTCAATTTACACCACTGTTCAATCACTCAAGCTGATCTTAGCCTATACTGTCAGGCCATCGCCTTGTGATATGATCAACATATGGCGCTCAGAGCGAGCAAATAACGAGTACACACAATAGCTGTTTGTAAAATATACCAGTTCATCTCCGAGTTATTACATGATCACGCGGTTTGAACCGAATTTTGCACGCGTATGTTGGTTCGACCAACGTTACGTTTGTTCTTCTGATAACTTTGATCATGGGATCTATCTTCAAAAATGATCAACAAATATACACTACTTATACGTGATGGGTGACTTGACTATGTGGATGGCCGTGTAGATAGTATCAATGTCAGTGGAACAGATAGTTATCTCTCTTCTTGTCAGACATCGTGCAAGGTTTTGCTTTCGACTTAACCGAGCGAAGTTGTCAAAGTGAATGTGCTGATCACTTCAAGCCTGCTACCCGTAAACTGTTCGTCAGATTCAACTATCACCTGTACTTATGAAAAATACTGTGTAGCGAACAAGCTCGTTTTCAGTGATTCATCATCAGGCTAAATACATCACATTTATATCACAAAGTTTACAGGGGAATCATTAAAGGGAGTAAAAGAGGTGCGGGTGGTTAATGAGGTCAGTTCATTGTTACGCTGCAATCAAGTACCCACTTGAACCGTGGGTCTTGACGAGTTAATGGGGTGTGGGATTTCCCATGGCAGATCCAAAACCTGAAGAAACGTTTTTGGGCACACAGGGTGGGTTATACGGGCGAATTCCAATGGCTTCAGCTATGGACAGAATTCTACGCCTCACTGCCCTCGACTGGGTGGCATTAACTGCATAGATTACGCGAAGTGCGTCCGTCACACTGACAGAGTTATTCGAATTCACCAAGTGCCATAGTATGGCACTGTTGACAGATTTCGTTATTCCACCGTAGAGCCAAGCTAGTTGGTGTTCCCTGATCCGTTCGGATAAGCTTCTGGTCGTTCGGCTGTAGGTCAATATAATTTTTATAAGAAGTACGTATACGACACGTTATTCGATCGAGTAAGGAAAAGTTGGTAAGCTGATACAATGGTCGAACAGCATTATTATAGAGGCATTAAAAGCAAACTTTCACCCACCATGGTTTACAAGAGGATTTAGCAAAAAAAACATTAACAGCTAACCCGTTCACCGAGCTGAACCGAAAGCTGTATACATTCGAGTTCCCTTCAAAGGTGATGATGTCAGTCTACGATTGAAAGTCAATTAGTCTCGTTGTTAGACGAGTTCTCTACGCGGTCAAAGTAGTTCTCAGTCCTGACACAACTAGAAGACCAAATCCCGCTATCAAAGACCGTCAGCTGGCAATGCGTGTACCATTATTCCTGTGTCTGCAGTTCCATATTTGCAGGAGTGACGGAGAGACAGCTACAGGTCAGGTTGGCACAGCATTTTTCTGAGGGGGTATGCAACCGAGTCAGTTAAACCATTGGACGTTGCACAAACTAGACCAACAGTCACCCACACAAGACTCCGGCTTCATCCACGGCATGCTACATGCTCCAGACAAATCAAGACAATGGCATTCCGTCAGCATTTTCAGTCGTCTTCGTGTACCGGATTAAACGCCTATTCCCCTTTGCCCAGGCATCTGACTATAAACGAGTGAAGCCACCGTAGTGTGTGCAGAAAATAATGCTTATTAAAGTAGCACTACCTTGCTAGCGCCAGTGGGTTTTTCCATACTTGGATAGGACTTCCATAAATTGTTAAGCCCATTTTATTATTTTCATTTCTACGGTGTACACTTTTTAGGGTGCGGCGAAACCGATTTGAGCAAATGGTATACAATATGCCACTAATGACGTGTCTTTTCAAGTGTAAAATACTTTCGAATAAGGTAATTGCATTCTATGCCTGGAAAACTGAGTTTCTTCTATGCTGTTCCTCAACACAGCAAAAACACACATCTTTGGTTAAGTAACAATCAAATTAATCAGGTTACGAAAGTCGACTTATTTAATGTAGTGCAAGCAACTGGTCCTTGTGCACCAAATCGATTGGTAATGTCCGATCAGCCAAGCCCCAGGTAACGTGAATAAATTCGAGTCGGATTTGCTTTATGACACCACAAACGGTAAATTAAACCTATTGAACAGTTGAATGATCGGTTGAGTCGAACGACAACAGTCCGTTCAGTCTGTTACTTCTTCTTCTTATCCACTATGTGCTGAATAAATGTGAACTAAGCACACGTAAACAGTTGACCTACTTTACTATGGTATACTATCCCAAGCTTAACAATTTTAGTTTGATTGTATACACATAACACAGAAGTCTGGAAATAGCCAGGGATGCTTCGGACCCTCTGTATCTCAAGCTAGCGCGGTCCTCCCATTCCCTATCATAATACGAAACAACTGATGCAAGTCAAATGAAATAGTAATTGTCGGAGTTATGTCATCTGATCTCGTGCTTGCGCCTGCATTCTTCGTGTAGTTCATTCGGCTACAAGTCCAAACACGTCATATGCATCTCTGCATCTGTTACGTATAGTGACCTCATATTGCAGCATTCCAGCTAGCTGAGTTGTGACCGACTCAGGATGTGTTTGCGATTGGAATTGGGTTTCACGACTGTTCACTGGGTTCGTGGACATGGAAGGTATGGTACTGGGTATCACATAGACCAAACGATAATACTTTGTGATTCGTGAAGCGGCGTCTGAGAAGATGCGACAAAGGTTGTAGATCAGACATGAAAAAATGTGCTGCCCTCATTAACGACTTCCTGCAATATGGCTCAGATACATCTGTTTTCTCTCACGGATGCCTGAGTGATATTCATTGTAGGCCATAATTTCCTGGGTTAAGGTGGCATGCAAGTTGGTGACTGTGGGTTGTACGTCAAGCTAAACATCAGCTGACATCTTCGGCGCAGTGATAGAATAGAGTTTCAGATAATATTGTCAAGGCCTTCTTGTACAAACGGTATATTGATGATGCTTTGATTACTACGAACACTGACCATTTCGACTTATTTCTCATCCGAATCTACCTTCACTTCACGGGAGGAAATCACAAGACAACTTAGCTTTTTAAGATGGACTCTTCACCAGGCGTGAAACTGGGATATTACAGCAATCAGCCCATCACAAACCAACGTGAGACAGACAATAACTTCAGTTCGCCAACTTTGCCCCAATAGCATACAAGCGGGGTTTGTCCAAAATCTCATTTTATATTATTATGCGTACTTGCAGTCCTGACAAGCTGTAGATCGAACAAGAGAATCTGAGAAAAACGTTACCGATGAAATGATATCCTGAAAATTCACAGACATTCATAGCATGATGAACGAATCCAATAAGCCAGTTCAAACAACTCAGATAAAGATAAATTTCTATTTCTGCAATTCAAAGGGGATAATCTGACCAACGACATCAGGCACAAATTGAAGTCTACCCACTCCCATACGTATGTGACTATCCAATCACGATTGGTTCAAACCACTAGAGGACCAGTTCTACAAAATCACGAACACAGTTTGTCTGATCATTCTGTCTCTCACGTTGTCTATCAATTCACTTGCAGTTGTGGTGACGTTCACGTAGGCAGAACAGACCGACAGCTACCTCAGCGAGCGGCGTAACATATACTGGTGGCGCACCAGTCTCAAACAGGTGAGTGTATTGCTCGAAACCCCTCGTCGACGATTGCTATGTACCTCATGATAATAGGCCACCAAAGTGACTCACTTAGATCATTCAAAATAGCGTTAGACATGCAGAACACAAAGCTGCTGGCCTTTGAGGAAACTATGTCGATCAGAACTCATCAGTCGACGTTACGTGCACAACCTTGGATGAAGCGACCCATCGGATTGCCGTGGTGTCGATGAAATAATACCTGGTGTGATTGCATGGCTGTCCATACTCTGTCTGTAACTGCCTGTTGTATATAACCTGCATGCTATACGTTTGCTATTGATGAGAGTAAACGAAGTGTTAATATTTCGCAACGTCTTTTTTCTGCACTGATGAATAAACTGATGTTTCAAGTATGTTTATTGGTAAAAGCTCGCTCGGAACGTTCGACCAACATCCCCGTTGTTTTCACTTGTCAAGTATGATTAGCCCGTGTACCTCGATCATACACCCACGTCACTCGTTTTTGGTTTAATTCCATGCTACCAATTTTGCTGGCCACAACATTACCAGTTCAGTACACAATTAGACAAAAATACAGTAAGGTTACCAACTTATATTCAATTTGAAAGGTGAAATATTTCGTGTGAGATGTCGTAATCTACCGTAAAAATCTTCGTTGGTAGGTCTAACAATTACTCTCTTGAAATATTTGTTGGTATGGATAAACTAATGATAGGAAATGTCCCAGGAAAAAAGCCTTTCAGATGCATCCGATGTTAATTTGATGCAGAAAGGTCAACACAGCGTTTTCTCGTTTACCAGATGACAGCCCATATATGGACTGGATCATCATCACGCAATGTGGAAAATTCCTTGCGAACTTTGAGACGCCAACTGTTAAGTGTTAATATGAACACTTCTGTCTAAACTATGTAACGAGATTGTGACTGAATAGTCTGCGTCCCACTGTTGGGTGTGTTCAAACTTATTGTTTTGAATATCATCAGGCGAGCTTGATGGACTCCACCGATTCAATTAGATCGGTACTAAATGAATGAGCGGTTTTCAGCAGAGGCCAGGTGACCGTTGTGTACCAAGACGTAAACAGCATCAACGGCAAGTCGATTAAATTACTCTGGATAAGTAATGTTTGGCCAATAAACATACAAGGGTATGGGTGAGATCCGCGCGCTTTTGTGTGAGATCCAATCCAGTTAATTAATGATAACAGTTCTGACCCATCTTTTTGTGCAAGTGTAAGTTTTTCTACCGACTAGCCGTTTGTCATAAATTCTGTGGCGTATTTATTCATAGTGGCTGAATTACAGCATGTCGTAAAATTCATGTTTGCTGACACGACCACTTGAGAAAGATATTTAGCGTTTGATTATTTCGATAACTCCCATTGAGTCATAGAACACGAAGTGTAGTCAACATATGTTTTTGTTAAACTCTCATCAGGTTTTCACAGTTATAAAGGAAAATAAAACTGAAAACGGTTACATGCGAAGCTTGGTATTGATCGAAATTCAGACTATGTCAATTTTGTGATTGTGGACGTCGATACGACTGCCATACAAAGGAGATACGTTAGCTGAATCACTGACCCGTCGACGTACTAGATCGCTTAAGAGAAAGCTCAACGCAGCCAAAACGATTATATCCCTCACTAGTTCACCACTGATCACTGGCCTGAAGGATAAAGTGCCGGTTCACAACTCATCTAGTGTGATTTACTCGTTTGATTGTGATTGGTCAACAAACTACGTGGGTCGTACGATTCAACACTTATCTAGTAGAGTCATAGAAGATCATCCAGCTTGGATTGGGACAGGTGAGAGAAAATCAATCACGAGTGCCATTGTAGATCACCTGGCTGACAGCGATCATCAGGTCAACATAGATCGATCACTCACTATTATCCACAGCGTTCCATCGAACCGGTAAAATTCGTTCACCAGCGAATGCTGGTCATTGCCAAGACCAGCGCCTAATCCAACCTTGTGTGGACAGAAAACTTCGTCCGGTCGTTTCAATTGCCTTGGTCATTAGTTGATCCACCCGATCGATATGTAGGCAGTAACACCCAATCGGCGTTTACGCTCACAGAATTGAAATGGTATGAGTTTTGGCAAATGCCAAGTTTCGTATGTAACCGTTTTCAGTTTTATTTCCTTTTATATCTGTAACAGCCTGATGATATGTTTACAAAACATGTTTGCTACACTTCGTATTCAAAGATATATGACAGCTAACTCATATACCAGTAGGCCTCATAATTGATTGGTCGACGAGCACGATTATCAGAGTGCAAACTCCGATCCGGACAAGGATATGCACTACTGATGAGCTCTAATAAGAGCGAAACTCGAGACTAGTGCTCCCTTTCGAAGTGGGCTAGCCGAAAGGCTTATCTGAATGCAAACGCCGTGATCGAGTGTGGCTGGTGTTCAATTTTGAAATAACCTAAATCCCCGAACCTTCACTAATGATTAAAAAAAATAGTTTAAGATAGCAGATCAGGCGTGAGCAATAGCTTTTCTCATGGTTTGCTTAATGTTAGCGGAACGCGTGTCAACTGGGTTCGGCCGTAATAACTGGCTACGAACAATTATCTGAACATTAGGAACCAGTGTGTTGGTACTGGTGTCAGTGGAGTGGTGGAGAATTATATGGTTTAGAATGGAATCGGAAGGACCAATCATTAATGTTCTCTTCAGGCTTTCCTTTGCAGTATACAGTCGCTTAAAATCTTTTATGTGATGACTTGAATGCTATATACCAAATGTCGATGCAATTACGTTGACCTAATAGTGTGGTTCAGATACATATGAACTTCGACTTAAACGTCCTCAACAGTCTAGAGGTTTTCAACCCTGCAGTCGAATGATCCATGATTTTGTATATTACGTGAAATATTAATGGCAAAAATGTAATGATAGTTGTTCTCATTAGTCCGCAAAACGCATACTCTTGTCAAGTGATGTCAACTTGGAGTAAAATTATTGTGGTGGTATACATGTCTTAAAACAAAAAGGTATCGACATAGTTTCCCCATGACTTTCGACGTAAGTTACTGTGTACCGATTCAAATTTGGTCACACATTTGAAAACACGTGTTCCTTCGATCGAATAATTTAGCCCTAGTCTAAGGAACGTTTGTTGGTTCAATCCCAGGGGAAACTAAAAGATTTCTTGCCTTTATGCCAATTCATTCTCCTGATAAACTCTTGTTTACCGACCGTTCACTCGCGCCGTCTATCAGTGATCCCATATCGCTCTTATCAAATTTAATTGTTTTATTGATTGATCAGGTGAGTGAGCTCGTTCAGTTAGGATCTTCGCTTTAGTTTAAGTTCTTTTATGTAAGATCTTTTACTACTGCTTTCGGATTAATTCCGCAGACTGACGTCAATTTAACTTCGCGTTCGTGATGTAGGCTTCCACATTTCGATTAGATCCGTTTGAGTGAACAGTCATTTTCTTTTAATTTGCTTTGCTCGTATTGTTTGAATTGTGTTGTTTTTTATCACAATAATGCTGTTGATTGATGACGTAATGGTGAGCAATTATCTTTCAGACACCATTCAAACGCCAGTAAGTAATTGTTTCACCAAGGAAGATTCCCATTGACAAACAAGCCTGTTAGTTTTTCGCTAGATTTTTGCGTGGATAGGTAGTACGTTCAACTTCGAGAAGCAATTTTCTCCGCTAATCTGAAAACCCAGACAAACCCAACCTCCAACAGAATAGACCCGATGTCATGCTGTTTTTGTGGACACTTTGTTTCACTCGAAACATTCTCTTAAGATTTCAACGGGGTCAGAACTCCCCGGGGTTTAAACCACTACCGTCATGACGTTCAATTGAGTGGCAGGTCTAATTTGAAATTTTTCAGCAAAAATAAAGTTCTCGTACAGAAATTCGGTTTGTTAGTGGTGCACAAACGAAAGCGGTCTGATTATAATTCGCCACAATCTTTCATTTTAAAACGTTTTAATTTTCATGTAGATTGAAAATCACCCACAATTGATCACAGCTGTCGCATTCCCATAGACTTTCCAGTCGGTCCCTTTCGAAAAGATGCACTAGACTAGAGTTTCGCTCTCATTAGAGCTCGTCAGTAGTGCATATCATTGCCACTGCCGGAACTTGAACCACGGACATGCAGTTCATGAGGCAACCATGTTTACCACTTCGCCATTGACCTCACATTAGGCACGACCGAATTATCACATGTGAACACTCAACCACTTTGGCTTTCAATTTTGTTCGGAGAAATGCATTCCTCAGACACATCCGGGGATGGTTGTTAGTTGGGAATTATGAATGTTATCAGCAGACAATTACGATTCAGTGTTTACACACTCTAATTCAATTGTGACTACCGTGAAGTCAAAAACGCATTGACTGTTAGCCCATCAGCCGGAAATGAACTAGCGGTCAGAGCAGTGACATAGGTAATGATGCTGTCTAACGAGACCGGAACTCAATCTTGGCGTCCTTTCAAAATCAGATTGAAAAATGTCTCGCCGTGATGTGGAAATTTGGAAGACAATATTAAAAGTGTTCGATGTGTATCCAATAATGCACATTCTTTTACACTTCCTCGTAGTCTGAACTTCTGTGATGGAGAAGTAATGGTCGAGGTCTCTGTCAAATCTTCTCCGGTCTTTTACAGCTGCCAATGGTGAATGGGGGTATCATATACATCCACAAGGCTGAGTAACCGTTTACCTAGTTGGTTATCATCGTGAATACGTAAATAACGAAGAAGAAAGGGATACTTCTGGATCACACATATTACAAAACAAAATTAAAGTTAACCATGTTCATAGAGAGACAACACTAACTCAAATGTATGGTGCAACCAGTTACCTCTAAATGTCTGCATCCGTATCATGTGGCCTGCCAAATCATAT
>JTDE01000077.1:310613-320774 GCA_014338405.1 Paragonimus skrjabini miyazakii
ATCCGTTGTATCCACGTTTCGTTCGCAGCGACCAGCGTCTACCGTCATTTGAAATTTCCCCACACACTTTTTTAGAAACAAGGACTCCTTTGACTTTCTACCTTCCTTTTCGTTCAGCCTTGTTCGCGCAATGTTTGGTGGAAGCTTTGTTCTGTTTTCAGCCCAACACAAATGCCTTCACTCATACGCACTTTGGTTTTATTCCTTAGGGTTTACACTGGACACGTGGTTCGTAAGTAAAACCACAGGCTGGGCAGCACATGCCGCCTGCGATAAGTGACACAAGTGGACGTTTACTGGTTGCTTAATCAGATAAGATGTCATCAACCGTATGCAGATGATTAATGCAAAAGCATAATGAGTCAGTGCTTCTCTGCGTTAATACACCTAATGGTAATGTTTATCCCCCTATGCAGAGAGGAAATACCATCCAAAATGAACTTCTGGGTTTACTACCTACATGGCCCAAATTTAACCTTTTAAGTTTATTCGATAATCACTATCTAAGACGGATACCTCCGCAGTTGTTCCCTATCAATCTACCTTCTCTAACCAAAGTCTTCGTGGCTGGCATAAGTCTTTGAACATCACTTGTGTCTGATCGCAGGTTTCGCATTCAGAGAGACCTATCTATCTCTCTACTCTAACAAATAGAATGACGCCCAGCTTAAAACAAACCAACTCTTTAGCTATTCATATGCAGCTAACCACAGAATCAATGTGATTGTGAAAACGTAATAGCCACTAGGACACATCTTCAGCTTCACCGGAGGTAGATAAATGCTCATGGTATGAAATTCCATTAGTATGAAGCAGGTGAATTTCAAAAAGATCAGTTGCTCAAATGTGCCCACTGTTCATTGTTAACTGATGTTCTGACAACGTAAACTTACAATCGGAAACGGACAGTTAGTGAAGTCCGGTAATTCGGATTAGTACAAACGCATTTTTGTGTTTATAATTCTACTTTGATAATTCTCAAAAGCAAAAATGTTTACAACCCTACCTTTACTAGTTCTTCTAACCACTGACCGAGTGGACTCCTCCACCTCAATAACTGAGGCTGCAAATTCTTAATTATTGAGTAAGAAACTTTTCTAGATTTAGGCATTCATAATCTAGTTAAACTATCACTGATTTTCGTCTTCTGGAACATGACCATCAGTCATAAAAGTTACACTCAAATCTGTCCACTGTAACATTTCCAAGTTGTCATGCCTTAAAAACCACCCACTTTGGCCATTTCCTGATTCAATTATGGATGATAGTTTTGCCTCCAACCGCCTCCTCTGATCTGTAACCTTTGAATCAAGAAGTGTTTTCAAGTTAACATTTTGACAACTTCAGTGGCTAAGTTGGGCACTTGCCTGATCTCCAGTTCCAACTTGTTTGAAGTAATTACGTGACAAATTGCTCTTGATTCTACTCAGTTACCAACCAGCAGGACGATAAGTGATCAAAACCGAACTGTCCGACAAACCATCGCTTACTTCTAACCATGAAATCGCTAAAGAGGTTGAGTGAGAAAATCGGGTATGGAGATTATAAACGGCGTGTCCGCCAGTAGTTACACGATAATAGTCTCAACTTAGAAGTTTGATCGCCTTTTGGCTTGGGGAGGTTACAAATATTCGCAAAAACTTTTGAACGCATACGTCGAAAGTAAACTCTCGGATGTCCAGCGTTTTAACTCATTTTCTTAGCCCTCTATATGCGATCTGAAAGACAACTTTCTCACTGACATAATGGTTACAACTGTTCGGTTGAGCAGTCGCGCTTGAGACCATTCTGGTCACACCGTTGTTGATCGATAGTTGTGAATAACCTATTTTCAACCAGACGAATCCCCCATACGCCCATTATCTTCAACTTGCTAGATCACCTAATAGTCCACTCGTGTGGGCAAATATAAGGTCAACCAGAATTGGATGGGTAGATATGCTGACTTTACAGCGCCTCGGAGAACTGCAAGCAGCATTGCTTATGTTCTCGATTAACCTCTTCAGTTCCACTGTTGTCAGTGATCATATCGTACTGATACAAAAGTGTTGGATTTTGGGCAAATTTTGAGTTGCAAAAGCCATCAGGCAAATGAAGAAAAGAGATTCAGTGTTGCAGTTGATCTGATAGTTCGAAGGAAAAATTCCGTGCGGTAACCAATCGGTTGAGCAGGTTAGCGAGACTTCGTGCATGTAAAGGATAAGGGTACTGGATCTCCCAGGAGGTAGAATACGAATATGACAAACCTCCTGCGATCAGGTCGGTTTCATTCGCTTTGACCTACGGATAAGTCGTGATCGTACACTCTCTAATGAAGCCTCTCTTGCAGATAGATTGAAGCCGACTTCTCCATTCGCCAAAGTTCAATACAACTGAACGTACACAGGGTATACAAAGCGAAAAGACATATAAGAAATTATTTCAGCCACTTTAGGTTGAAGGAAAATACACTGTTTTTGTAAACCGTTCAAATGATAACGCCACGGTATAATCATTCATTATATACACCTGCCAGCTTAGATTTTCATCAGCTAGCTTGCAAATACCTTTCAAATTGTTTAAATGAAATTTTTCAAATAAAATGATAGATTGTAAACACGTAAAATTATCCATTGGCTGTAAAGTGAGTGCTCTTTGAAGCTACACAGTATGTTGTAGTCTACTGTTGTTAGAATTCCATACTTAACCAAATGATGAGAACCTGCCTAACGTGGTGTTCCTTCTTTGTTTTCGAACGTATGAATGAACAGTCAATTGGTGTTTGCACCTCCGGAGATTGCAAATATACCAGGTTACGAAAATATCTTTTTTGTCATGATAAAGTGAAGTAGACGTTTTGACGCATTCTGTTTAAGGTTAGAATTTCTCTTCACCTACTAGAACACCTGGGGATTAACAGTTAGTTTTTCCCAGCTGTCAACTTTGAGCAAGGTCACTTATATCATCACACGGGCATATCGCTACAATACAGGAAATGAAAGCAAAATACAATCCTAGTCCATTTTAGCTAGTTGCGTACAATATACTATATGGTGCATAGTGGACAGGGAAATTTTCTGAATAGTGCAATCATTCACGTAAACTAGATATGGTGCTGATAAACAACAACAACGAAATTTCAGGATGAGTCACATTCGATCATTCTCTGAAAAGCGAGGATATGAAGACAGGAAGTTAGACCAGTCAATCAATTTGTATACTGTATAAGATACAAAATACTTAGATGCAAAGGTACCACAAAGTTATCCATAAGATGCTGAGTAACGCCTAGACAAGTTGGATCCCAAAGGTCAGAACAAGCTCAGTCGTTCAGTACAGTACTGTTACCATAGAAAACAAGGAAATAAGTGTTATAACACACCTCATTCATACTTCTTCACAAGGACCCTAACAACACATGGCCACCTAACAGGTTACAAAAGTCCAGGGATACAAGTAACAAGCAACCCATACTTAAGGTTAACAACCAAATACGAGACTGGCACTTTACCATGTGGTCCACGTTAGTGCTCTGCAAGTCAATTTAAGGACATGTTAAAGGGGTTATGAGAATATTGTGTGACCTTATTAGGGACCAGGTGCAGAAGTGCACCTAAACACTGATATTGTAACCCAGCAAACCTGATTTTTGAAAACAGATGTTTTTCATACGGTTGCAATACCATGGCATGCTACGAACCGCAATTCTTTAATGACCCTTGGAAAATTTCGAAAACCTAATGTCTGTGGTTGACGCTCAATCATAAATCGCATGTTGGAACGCTAAAGTCTCGCGCTCGACCGGTGACTAAAATTATATATATATATGTATATATATTCATGAAGCACATGCGTCCCATGAAGTCACTAGTTGTCAAAGGTGAGAGCGATCTCTCCTAACAAACTGTTGTGATCGCAATAGACGCTTGTTAGTTCATACTGAGTAACCTAAACTTGTTCCATGAACATGTACAAAATTCAGACATGCGCTGTAATACTGTAAGTTTTATGGGTATGTTTGAAATCGCACACTTCGTTAACTATTTGGGATACAGTATATAGGGAGCCAGTGTAAGATGAAAATTTCACGCGACCAACACATATGTAACAGTCATCTGCCAGTTTCTATCAGTTAACCTTAAAATGTTCACTTGTACTTATACAAAACTCAAACAACCACATTAATATTGCAAATTCATTATGCATTATGAAAAAATGGCACAAGAGCAAGAGAGGATTAAAACATATCGCTATGGTGGTAGAAGGAAAACTGAAGCAATAGTTAAAATTTAAAACATTGAGTTCCCTTAATCCATTTAGTCAAAACAGAGAGAAGACATATATCGCGAGATGTTAACATTTCGATTTACTCTCATCAGTCGCCAACGTAAAACTAACAATTTTTATACAAACTGCGTATAGCAACAACAATTGAACGAACCGACCACATAGTTCTGACCTTTCACACGCTAATAGTTCTAATAGCGACTGATGAGAGTAAATCGAAATGTTAACATCTCGCGATATATGTCTTCTCTCTGTTTTGACTAAATAGTTAAAATGTTGGTTCAACAACAAATAACCAAGTTCGTTTTTGAAATCGCAAACCGCCCACCAAAACATCCCTCGTGACTAGTTGTCTTACATAAAGTAGGGTTTTCTTATATAATACTCATTAACTGAATAAGTGGGAACAAACGCATCTAGTCCCCAACAAGTCCCACACAGTGATTCTTGGGCAGTCAATTTCCCTAGACAGTGTCTGCACGTGAATGAAATACCTATGGATCAGACACTGGGCACCACAGTTGAAGGGGGATGGGGGAGCAGTGTCCGATATTCGCTTGGATGGTGATGTCCCAGACTGTCATATCGGTGCGCAAAACAAAGTGCATATCGTCTAGATCTCAAAGGTCACCAAGGCCTGCACGTGGACTAGGAGAGTCAATAATGAATTCCTGATAACCGTGATAGGTCATCAAAGGAAGTAAGGAGAAAATCACTTGATCAGCACAATGCAAATGTCAATTGAAAAGTTCAAGTGAATTATTCATCCGGGTACGGGAATCCGTAAAATGAAAACTGAGGAGACGGTACTTGCCCAAAAATGTCCGAGATCGGCTGTGTCAAATATTCACAAAATTGCAGACTTGCTGTATATGCAAATAAAAATGGGTAAATGTGTTGGGACACGTGGTTGATGTAAATATTTGAAAAAGTACCATGCACCATAAATGTTGCATATGAGCAGTTCGGTTTAATATAATTACATTTTTCATGTCATACACTATGCTCAACACCTCACCGTTCATGTCTGTTCAAATTTTGTTCGGTTTTCCTTAATTACGTACTACTCATAAATGAACACTTCTCAT
This sequence comes from Paragonimus skrjabini miyazakii, assembly GCA_014338405.1. Classification (NCBI taxonomy): domain Eukaryota; kingdom Metazoa; phylum Platyhelminthes; class Trematoda; order Plagiorchiida; family Troglotrematidae; genus Paragonimus; species Paragonimus skrjabini miyazakii. Next base: position 315,968 of record JTDE01000077.1, read on the forward strand.
AAGTCCCTGAAATGGAGCAGGTGTTAGAATGTAGTATTTCTCGATTGGCAAAAGGTTACAAAATTTATATTGCGTGATATTTACGAATCGAACCATTATTTTAAATGAGACCCAACTGTGAAAAGTCGGGGCTTCGGCTGGATTCGAACCAGCGACAGAAACTTTGTACCTGTCGCTGGTTTGAATCCAGCCGAAGCCCTGACTTTTCACAGTTGGGTCTCATCTAACTTCACAAATCTGTCACACTACTTATTAGTAAGAACCATTATTGTTCACTCTGTCCGCCGTTTATTTCTTTTACCCGTCGTTTGTTTCTTCATAAATAAAACACCGTTTCGGGGTTAAATCTAATTAATTACCCTTAAAGTGACCAATTAAAGTTAAAGCATGTTACAATTTTCTTATGTATTATTAACAAACCTGTCCCATTAAACGTTTTGTAGAGGCAATAACAAACGGTGTATTAAACAAAACAAAAACTACTCTATGTTTGCCCGTTCAAAGCATGGACAACATGACATGGCGACTTGAAGAGGTGAAAATGTACGCAACCGGACGTTCACATGGACCAAAAATGACCTGGTAGGAAGAGACTATTCATTGTGGTAGATCGATAGGCTGACATATGTGTCGAACCACTCGGAAGCATGTACAAGGAAGTTCGTGATCCAGGTAGACGGACCAAACATCGGCTGGGTAAGTGTAATGTGGAGGTGGCAAACCTATCACTCAGTTTAAGATATTAACCTGCGCAGCAACCGAGGCGGATTAGTAGATCTACTGAATGATTTAAAAAAGGATTTCCAAGCAGGTGGACCGCGTATGGAAGATTTAATAGTTTTGGAAGTTCAAAAAACTAGGCGAAAAATACTCAGAACGAAGCCTGAGTCATTTGTCATGTTATTGCTGCATTTCAAAAACTGTAGCAACCAACAGTTTATGATATACTTTCAGCGCATTCAAAGAAATATGGCCACACATAACTGTTCGTAGCGGTTAAAATCACTGGTATTACTTATGCAGTTACACTCCACGAAATACCTTTTGTGCTGACCAGCCAACGCTGCAACCGTTCATTGACGTAGTTAAGGCCTCTGTGAGCGATTTTATTTTAAAGTACGGTTTTAGTTTGAATTATTACGTTGGGATAGGTAGGAGCAAGATTAGACCGAAAGTGGCCTCAAGGGCTAAGTTGTTTAGTTCACTGGCAGTCCAACATAAGACCGCATTTTCTCTGCGTTCGCACACGTTTCAGTGTTCCATGGCTTGAAGCCTTGAAACTAGTAACGAAATTTTATAAGCTCTAAGCTGCTCAAGCCACAAATTATGTAGATGGACTCAAAAAGTTCTACGCACTCCGGAGTAAAGAAAGGTTCTTCACAAATCCTAAAAGGTTTTTCAACCTCCTAACGAAGCTGATGAAACGGCTGGGGCCTTCAGTTGGATTACAAGTCAAGTGCGTGTCTGTGACAAGTAGTACAGAAGAGTTGTGAGGTATCAAAAGTATGAGCCAAGCCTGCATGTTTTTACCGCCGGAATCAGTAAGCACACAATGGAAACCCGTGGGTTAACGTACTCACTTGGCTGGAGACTCTCCGCGATGGTATATATTATGTGGCTTGATATGTTATCTGCAGTAGTTTTGTCGACCAGGGAGGCTGGGTTTTGGCCTCAGTTAGACGTGTCAGAGCAGCCTGACAGGTTTGTTTTCAGCACGTACGATTTGCTACATTATTATCACCCTCAGATAGCAGCTGATCTGCGTAGCACGCACATAACCCTGTAGCCAGTCGTTTGGTGCTCTCAACGAAGTTTTTTTCTTTTGTATGGCCTTCGCAACAGACAGAACAACACCAGTGAGAAAGTGTTTTAGAAACATCCTGCTTTTCATCATTATTCCTTTATTTAATCTTGAAAGTAGGCTCTTCAGACCCACATATTGCATAAAGATTAGTAATTCTGTGAATTATTTAAAAATCATAGATTGAAACTAAGACCTAAACCTATCCAAAAGTTAGGTCAGTTTGAGTCCAAATCATTGTTGAATTTGACCATAATAGATTGTTCTTCCGTGCTGAACATGATGTTAGAGGAAACCAATCAAGAAAGCGGAAACTTTGATTAATATTGCTCATCCGGTTGGGAACGAGGTCAAACTAGATCATGAATAGGTCATCCGGGTTAAATATGATTTGTGGAAATATTTATTTAGATGGCACAAATTAAGTCAATTTCTAAACAGTAGACCAGGTGATTCAAAACAAATTGCTGCTGGAAAGTATAAAAATTACCCACTTATGAAGAAACGGTTAAAAGTTAGCAATGAACATTAGACGCCAAAAACGTATTTGTGAGCTAAGATTTCTTTTATTCCGCTGTGCTTATTGTCGAAAGCTCTATGTAGTCGTTCTTGAAAACGAAGTTTTTGTCTGCCCCTTAATAAAATCTTGTGGCGATGTACTGGTACATATTTGCTTTAAACACTTAAGAAAACAAATCACAAGTAAACCCCATGGAATCTTTCATGAAGCGCCAGTGGTTGTATTAGAAAACAACTTCCGGCAGTAAAGCAACCGCTTAGCTTACTCTTTTCTGTAAATGTATGTACTTGCTACAACTGTCAGAGCCTTAAAACCACGATTCTCCGAAGCAACTTACATGTTCCAGTCGGATAACTTATTGGATTTTCCAATCAATTTTCCATGTTTAAAGTCTCCATTTTACTAATTTATATAAACATTAAAGATTCTCCAATAGTTTAACGGTCACATGCCTTTTGTTTATGATAAACCGGAATTTCCAGCTAGTTTTTCCTCTCACATTATCCACTCTGTGAGGAGTAATGCAGATGTCCTAATCAATGCATGAAGCTTCAGATATTTAGATTGAAACTGTTTTTCAATCTTTGGCCGTGTATCGTTTAATATTTTACTATCTTAGTTCTGTGATTTTATCTTCATTTTGCGCAAGAGAAATGAGTAAACGTGATCAGTTGGTGAATGACAACCACATTTCAAGTTTGGGTTTCAAAGTTTCCTTGAACCTGGTTGTTCTCAGTTATCTTCATTCAAAACTTTCTGTAGTCGTATCTTCACTGTCATATCCCATCCTGGTGTCGTAGCTTAAATTCACCGGTACATCGTGGGAGCTAATAAATTCGTTCATGTTTATAAGATTGTACAATTGATTATCGTTTTGTTTTGTGCGCGTTTCACACTGGGAATTAAGTGGGTTAAAAAGTCCTACACTTGGTTTGAGATCACTTAGAAGTCAGACATTCGGGCAAATATCAGCCGTGATTGTGCGCTGATATGTGGGAGTAAATCAGCAACAATTTGACGCCATCGTCACTTTAACTGAGAATTTATTCCAGGCGCCGGAATGTGTTTACAAACAAATCGGCCCCTAGCAACATAGCTGAAGGAAGACATCTTTACTCACAATTTCGTTAAGTAATGTGTGCAGCTTTCTTTGACCATAATGCAAGGGCCATCTAAAAGTTTTACCTCCGTAAAGTCCTCTAGTGTAAGTATTAAAGGAACCTAGAGTGATGATGGTATTTTTGTGGGTGAACTGGAGTTCCTATTGATAGCACTTTTCCGTCATGGTCGTCAAGTTGGGAATGGTTATCATACATTTCACTAAGTTGACTGCTGATTGCAATCGTCCAGTCTCCACGAGTTAATACTTCTTAGCTCATTAAAAGTAGTGATTTTGTTACACGTTCCATTAACACACGGTCCCCAAGAATCGGCACCTCATTTTACTAACAATGAAATACGCAACCCAATCCCAATACAATCTGCAATGTTCTTTCGCTTATGTATGCTTTTACTCATCTGGAGCCGAGTTTTATTCCGGTGAGATGTATGAATACGCTAACATCAGATTCTTACAGTGATGCCATAGGTACTGATCTGATAGAAAACAGTAGCAGTTCTACGAGCTGGGGGTCTTTGCGTTGATGGTTTAAACTAAACTACCTGTTGCCCACTGAGACACGCACGGTGAATTTGTATTGACGCCTACCTCAAGCGCCATGGCAGAAGTGTAATCGAATATGACAAGACCAAAGATGTGTAGTTAATCAGCTTTACAAATAGTTACAAAAGCAATTACCATGAAGCCAACTAGGAGTTGTCTGCCTTAACTTAATCCACGAAACCTGAAATCGATCTGCTACTGGGCGATCACTGGTATTTCTTGGGGGTGCAAATGAATGGGACATCAAGCGAAGTGTATGAGCAGTTGGAGTTTCGCCTTGATGTTAATATGCTGCGCTATAACGAAACGCAAGACCCGGAGACAGTCATTTAAAAAAATATCAGTCAGTTTCTCATTTGCGTCTCAGTAATGAAAAGTAGTTAGTATGACTGCCTGGCTGCTGACCAAGTTGCTTGGGATCTCTCAGTCAGTGGGTCCTCTCTTGGTGTTCACCTCACCTGGTGCACTCTCATCTTGAAGGAAATATTCAACGTTAACCATTGTTCTTTAAGGACAGTGTTAAGATGAGTGAGAGAACATATTACAGGTACACAGAACATGCTTTTTGCATTCCAGGTATTTCTGTGCTCAGAAAAGCTGTATAGCTTGGGTAATTATTTGATATACTGTGGACGTAGAAGCCTGTATCATGCGTCACCACGTTTGACGCGTATTCTAAAGCATTATAAAAATGCTAGTTTTTGAGGTCTCTCGCTGAAGCCGCAGTTAGAAATGAGTCACCGCAAATGCAATCACTGTTAATTGAGTGCTAGATTATACTCATCCCGTTACACTCTGCCATATGTGTTTCTGACAGAACCAT
>JTDE01000077.1:329266-358754 GCA_014338405.1 Paragonimus skrjabini miyazakii
CAGACAATAATCAAAGAGTGAAAAACCAACCATTTCTTAAAAAATGCGACCTCCCAGGTTATCGTCGAGTTTATTCATCCATATCACACGAGCTCCTTTCTTGTTCGTTACTACCACACCTTAAACGAGTAACTGGATTTTAATGCCTTATGTGATTAGACTAAAAAATCGTCTTCGTCACTGACTGTACTTGTGACTCCGACAAACTGACCTGATGGTGGCAACTAACTTCGCAATGGCCAGTCGCCGAATCAAATTTCGACGTGGATGTAGTTGACAGGTATACTTTTGAGAAAGCGGAACCAGTGTGAACGAAATGACGGATTGTGCCGTCCGTATGTTACGGCGGAATCAAGTAAAACCAACATGTCATTCATCTTTGGAGTCAGATTTCATCTCAATAGACAGACAGGTCGATGGGACCTCATAGACTTTTGGTTGAATTCAGCATGCAGCCGTCAATTTCCTAAGGATCTAACTACTTGATTGGACGATAACCATGAACAAGGCATCGTCACGGAAACACTCGGGAAATGGATGAAATGGATTCCTAAGTCGATTTAACTAGTCGAAAGGATTGAGCCTGCAGTCTTTCAGCATGACTCACCGCACCTAGTCCACCAGCTCTGTCGGTTCAAGTACTCAATCTATTATCTCTTTCGGTCACACAACTTCAGCGACACCTCCGTATTCAGATCGACTTTCTATTTAGGACTCTTCGAAACTGACCAGTGAACTCAAGTTCCATTCCTGTTTAAGTTCATGGGAGTTCATACCTTTGATAAGGTTCGGATGTGAACATTGATCCACTTGCTCCTTAGATAATCCTGTTGACCACTATGTGACTGGTCCACCTTAGGCACGACTGGACTGACAAACGTGAGAGCTCAGAAAAAGAGAGCTAAGAGTAAATAATCGTGGCGTTTTACTTATACCAGTCACATCCCAGTATATTTTTCAACAACCTTTTGCACAGCAAACTATTTCTTCTGTGATAACTTCTGTTCCGTTTGTAAGCAGAACTACGACAAAACTTCAATCTAAGTTTTATTGTTTTGTACGTTTAGTGTTTTCTGCAGCAGGAAGATGACCTTTTGTTTGTGTATTCTTTCTCCACACTAGTACGAAAAAACTAACGTTGGTGGCCTACAGATGCTAAGAAAAATTGAGTGTAAATAAAAGGATGTCTATACAAAGCTTTTAGCATATAACCAGGTTCGCCACGTATATTTGAACACAGCGAAAAACTTCCAGTTGGACTTGGTTTATAAAGTGCTTTTGAAAATTTTATTGCAGGCTGCCTTTCACATATATATCAGTGCAGTAAACGTTCAAAACACAAGCGATTGAGCTGTGACCACAGCTTTGGACAGTGTGTTCCAGTATAAACAGACACCAGCCTTGAAGCGCTTGTGTCTATAAAGCAACTGGTTCATGCCATAATCCAGATTTAGGAAATGATCACACAGACGTTCCTACAAGTTTAGTAGATGGAGATGTGCTGGTGTTTGGCCAAAAGTTTGTAGTAGTTCGTAAGTAAGATCTGATGTTCCCTAATGAGTCCGTTACCCGTTAAAGTTTAACCTAATTCTCCTAGTCCCTCTAGTTAGATGATTTTCCAGAAATACAAAATTTCCCTAACGACCCTCCTTCCTTCGCTTTCAGCAGTTGCCAAATAACGTTCACGAATAGGAAAACAGGCCTGTATGTTTGTTGACTGGTCTGGGCGAATCAGGAAGGGGATCGAAGAGGAATAGGCTTCAAATAAAAAAAATTCTAAAAATCCGTCCGAACAGGTACATTATCAGTTGCTCTTCCTTAGCCATAGCTGCACAAGTTGTGGACAGAATTAAAATGTCTCTCATTAGCATCCTTAGATTTGGGTCAAATATTGAAATTAGTAGGCTACTGTCACTAGGGTAGCAAACAGTAAAACTTTGAAGACGATTCTGAAAACTTTGCAGTTTTTGACATCGAACGCTCAGAGTGCTTTATTTCGATCAATGACTCAAGCAGTCCAGACAAAGGTTCCATATCCCGCAAATAGTCCGAAACTTGCCATAGTTTTATTTCGCTGGCATACTTCAACATCGCTTCTTTAATAATACTGGATAGTTCAAAAGTGAAACGGGTAAACAAGGGTCCTGAGATCGCTCTTTATGGGCTACTGCCATAAGCATAACGTCAATCTGATGCTTGTTCATTTAGTTGAAATTTGAACCTAATTACAACTAGATAATTTTCAAAACACTTTAACAGGCGCACACTGAGTCCATAAATGAAGGACTTGCGTAACATGATCAACAATATCAATCATGTCGAAAGCTGTAGGATGCTCAGGATAGACGATGTCATTGGCCAATCCTGTGTCATTAGCAAATGCGTCAACGTCCTGAACAACCCGTCCATTTTCGCCGCATGAATATACTCTACGAAAGCCATGCTGTTCATCCAAAAGTAGTTCACCCATACAATTATACGCCACTCATACTCATAATAAGATGTTTGAGAGGTGGCCTAAATTTCTTTAAATGTTGTAATGCCGTTTCTCGTGGTCCAGTGTTTATCTGTCGTTTTTACCTGAGCTACAAACTTATCAGTATCGGGCATGGTCCAAATAGAGGTTGAGAAAGGTTACTGCAGATAGTTGTTCCCAGTTACTAATTGCCCTTATACAGACTAATAACAAACAACTTGTCAAAATCACCCGGCTGAAAAAGGAAGTACAGCAGCTAAATAAAGTAACTGTGATACCCTTCTGTAACCCAGTTATCGCGATCCGTTGATACAGAGGATAAATGTTTGGATAAGCGTTTTATGGTGGTTTAACACTCCTCGTTTTGAGTCATGCAACAGACTCGAGGCAGATGTCCATTACTGCACCAGTGGCCACCGGGACCAACTGATTGTGAGACTCAATTCATTCCAGGACCATACTAACAATGTATTCTATAACATTTTTCTGTTAGGTCAGGAAAACATATTCACTGTTTAAAGTGCAAATATTTGTGGCAAAAACTGCGTAATGATCGCCTACGGAAATGCTAGATTCGAATCTACATGCACCAGAGTGTCTAAATGATATTTTATTGTGTGATGATAATAGAAAATGTTTCCGACAGATTTCATTAGATGTAACTGCTAGTCTTACGAGTCATTTTTGCAAAATCAATTGATCAAGTTTAACTGATGAGACGATATCCGGTACTTAATCCACCACTTTTCATAAATAAACTGACTGCCTCTGACAGGAAAGAACGTGTACATTTCGAAGGTTACCTGCAATATATGGTGACCCATGCCAGGTAGACTATCCGCCCGACGTAGTTTAGAAACTCGTCGGAACGCCATCGTTACAGTGGAGTGGACTGAGAGTTTAATACACTCATTGAAGCAAGTAGCCACACATAACACTAGGATTACAGTGCATTTTTTCCTACTCCGCCGATTTCAATTTTTTAGGTGGGATAAGAGATTTTTCTGTTTTGTGTTAATGAAGCTCTTCAGAAAGTACTTAAAGCGTAAGACAAATATCCACATCATGGCGAAAAATAAATGGAAGAAATGGGTTTTACGGACTGATAACAGCATGAAGAACAAAACAGATTTATCAGTGATACAGCAGGTTAGTAAGTGAAAGTGCCCATATTGATTTCACTGAAATAAATATGGAAGATTTACCATGCGTGTAAGGATAATCTAGAATCTCTCCACGTTGCAAACTCAGGTTTTCATGACCAATTAAAGGCACTCTGTTGTGCAGTTGACCGAAAATTCGTTCGGGTGCAGTCATACCTACCAAAATTGTGGTGGTGTTGAGGGACGACTGATGTAATGAAAATCCACAGGTATGAGGGTAAATTGATGAAGTCTATTCAAAATGTCATTTCACCTTGTCATTCGGCGCCTAAATTGATCTGAACATCTCAAGCCGTTGTTCATGTTGTAGGTTCATGTGTGCGCCACATTCGGTTAAGTACGGTCAAGAGCGTTTTGCACAGTGTTGTGTCTTGATGAATGAAGCAACAAGCAGTGGCTGAGGCAGATTTGTAAACTGCTTGCCCAAAGTACATTCAGTTGCCAGTGCTGTCCTAAAACGGCCATTAATCGGGGTTAAATGAAAGCCAACTCAGGCAGAATATATTGATGTGGACCCTCAACTCATAGAATTGAAAGATTGTTAAATACGCATTGGCCAATGCTGAGTTTCTACGCGAATAGACAAGTGAACCAGACAGCTTCTTACCACATATCCATTATATAAGCGGTGTACACATGAGCATAAAAATTTCCCAAAGAAATTACTAAGGTTATAGAGACTAAAATGAGCGGCAGTTAGTCTCCGGTGTACCATTAGTTCTAGACAGCCCACTGTGACAGGCGTATCCTGCTGTCCCATCGCCTGCGCATTTTTAATGTTCATCGATCACGACCCAGCGGTCGTTTTCCCTGGTTTATGCTGCCTCGCAGCAGCGTCGTGGTGTTAAACCCAATATGTGTGATTTCCCACCATTGTGAGTGAACAGCGTACACGGGTAGCACGGATATCAGTTTGTAAAAAGTGCAGCTGGTAACTGGTATTCGCTGACAGCAAAATTGCACAGTTCCGCAAACCGTTGGCATGTGGAAATCAATGAGAATAAGAGTATAATTCGCAAAGGCATTAAAACGGATAGGGAGACAAACCGGATGTGAACCAGAATGTCTAGGGTTACATATGAATTATTGGTAACGGACGACTGAGACAAAAATACTAGGCAAAACCGCTTATTATGGAGATCTAAGGCAATGACTCCATCTGTTTCCGGATTAACGATACGCATGCTGTGACAATTTTAAATTTCTGTACGTACAGTGGTACGTCGGTTTTACAGCGGTACCTTATGACGTAAATACCCAAGGATCACATAGGCTCACTGGTTCCGGTGATAATAGCTCCAAACCATCAAAGTGGGCGACGTGAATGATCGGGCGAAGTTAGTTAGTGCAATCGAGTAGATCTGATATTGACCTTAAGCATAGCAATACCCGGGAGTTTTGTATGACACCCTGTACCAAAGGGAACGAACACAGACACTAACAGTACAACAAGGATATGATTCATCGTACACATGTAGTCAAACAGTTATAAGTGAAATAAAATGGTTGCTCTTCTCCAGAACCACTGAGTTCGTCTCGTGATCGCGTCATTGATAACGGGGATCACTACCATCGAAGTATAATAGTTACAACCTAATCTAGATGACTTTTTTAGCTTTAAAAGGCTTTTGGTACTAACTTAGCTACTTTAACCGCATACTTGATACAAATGCACGGCATTGCAATAACCGCACTAGAGAACTGCAATCACAGTTGGGAACAACATATATTTTGCCATTCATTCTGACGAGTATTTCTATACTGTACCTTTGAATATTCCAGGTGAATAAATGCCTTGATTCCCTTTGTTAACTGCCGTCGCTCGAAATTGTTGTCCAATTATTCATGTACAATGACAGAGTAAAGATGAAACGCATTTTCGTCATTTTATGTTTTTTATCCTGTGTACAAAAGCGGATTAGGTTGAGTTTGCTGATCAGCGAACATTCATCTTACATTTCGTTTCCTCGACTAATTCACAAGTTCAGTAAACTGTGTACACCGATCCACTGAAGATATGCTGGCCACACGAAATTTAGGCAACGCACTGGGGCGTCAAGACTTCACCCAAAGATATTTGCAATCTTTCAATGAAATGATTTTAATTAACCTAATGATAGTGTTTAGAATACAGTAACAGAAACGGATCATGAGTTTGACACTTTAAGTCAGAGTGTCAAGCTCGGTGAATTGAATCTGTTTTACCGACAACTCGTGTAACAATGTACGGATGAGCACGTACAATTCAGACAACACTGGGGCAAACCATCACCCAGTAGTGAGTAAGTAACTGCTGGCCAGCTAACTAACAGCTAACTGACAAACGTACTTACAAGTTAGGTGTCATGTAATGCGTCTAGTTTCATACTACGCACGATTTTTTCTTTAACTTTCTGAAAAGTTGACACATGGATGTACCAGGGTGTTCAGAATATTGACTTCACAGTACTGTTCAATGCAAACTTTTAATCAGCGGATAAAGGCATTTGATGAATAGAGTGGATTTGTTAACGCACCTTAGCGATCCTTCCAAGTGAAACGGTACATATACTTGAGTACACTGAAGCAGTACTGATGCGTAGATAGCAGTTGCATACTTAGGTTGAACAGCTGACCTAAAGTTTAAATGTCCCCGATTTTCAGGATATGACCAAATTAAACGAGTTGACCCTCTTTCGAACAACCACAATCGTTAGAACTGTCGGTGAAATAATCCGCATCGTCGGCTCAATATTAGATAAAAATACATTCAAAACGCTTTCGGAAGAGCTTAAGGTGAAGGCGAAGCATGAGAAATTATACACAGATAGTGGGAATACTAGTTCGCGTTGTGAAAGGAGACGTTCGTGACACAAATATTGGATGTATTAGTTCGTTGCCCAATATGTGTTTACCCATATCTCATGTTAAGAGCCAGTTTCGAATTGCATAGCTGTACTGACAAAGTATCTTCACATTTTTAGCCGCAGAAACGTAACAGCGCTCTGCTTACCTTAGTTGTGAGGTAAGTTCTTCCAGAAATGCTTTACTGCAATAAAAAGATCAGTGATCAGGTATTCGTCTTTCAGTGCATTTTTCAACATCTTATTTCCCTCTTACGTTCAGTCATGACAAGATTGTCTCGATTTTGTAAACTCTTCCAAAATCAGATTCGGATCAGCTACACAAGGTGTATTCAGATTGCAAGTACACTTCATTTTCAGCATAATCCAAAAGCTGAGTTGCAGTTGGCATGTTTCTGTTTACTAAAACAGGCACGAACCGAACCGCCAAGTAATTTTCGGTTTAAGAGATATACTCGAACCAGCTTTGTTCTCCTGTAAAGCAGACCGAATAACTTATTGAAACGAGTAAGTTATTTGGTAATTTCCAATAACATGGAACATGATGAAACAAGCTAACTTTAACACCTTTGAAGTTTAACGTCAGATTCACTGGAACTGAATATCATCAGCTTGAACTACCTTGGATTGTCAGCCTTCTACTTTGCGTATAATCATCAGTGTCCGTGACCCGATTTCCTCGTCTTAGTAGCTAGGTGAACGTTTTTTTTAGCAAGGCGAAAAAGACTGCAACCTGCGTCTGCACCAGAGGCTCATCAGTTTGCCTTATAAAAGACTAAATCTTCATTTGAACTAAACTCTTACGCAACATGATGATAAAATTGTGCAGTTAGATACGCATTACCGTGTATAAAGTTTACAAAAATGATATCACGATTAGTTGAGCAATCCGTAACATTAAAACCACTGTTGACAAAAACAACTTGTGAATCACAGATGTCTCAACACCTTACTTTCATGGGTACAGAAGACAAAGATGGCTGTCTACGTTGAGTTTACTTACTAGAATAAAGATGTATGGGTATGGGCAAACAGGACATATTATGTGTACCCCTGCTTCAACGAAGTTTGGATATTCAGTTGCGAGGGCACCAGCACGCAAAAACGAAGAATTGGAAAGCCAACCTGTCATACCATAAATGCAATGAATTGTAGTGTGATACCAGTGATAACGGTACTGTTGTTTATTACTTCCCTATTGCATAATTAAAAGTGAACGGGAATGGGTTGACTATACATTGTACGTTACTTTCAACTGTGAATTCTTCTTGCAAAAAACAATAATGAAACGCCATGTTTCATCGGCACATTCAACAAGCACACTGTAATACTTGACTGCTTTTGAACCGATTTGAAGTTTACTGGTGGAAATACTGTCAGACGTTGTTTACATTTTGAACAGAAGAAACGATTCCGGTCAAACCAAGGCGGACCAGTCGTTCGACTGGATCCATCAAACAGTGAACCGACCAAGTGGTACGGCAGACTGGAAAGCAAGCTGTATGAGATTTTAAGCATGCTGCCAATACTTCCAACAAACCCAATAGCAGCAGCTTAATAGGTTGGATCTGTGAGATTGAAAACTACATGAGTTAAGAGTGGAAAGCAGGATAGGACGCATACGGAGGTGTATCACAAATAACCCATGGACTATAGTCGAAACACAACAATAATGCCTCACTGGATTCATGTTCACGGGAAAGTACGGGCAATTATGCATGATTGCTAATCACGCGTTCGTGGATTCATGCCAAATTACCGTAACTACCTACGTCCAAGCTTGAACAGCGTGACGTTATTCTATCCAAAGTTACTTTTAAGTCGCAAGACAACAAACATTTTGCGGTATGAAAGTTGGGAATGTATCTTAATTATCTAAGTTAGTTTCATGATGTTTAAAGCAATGTGAACGAATCTGAATCATTAGCAAACCTGAGAAATAGTTTAGAAATACTGTTTTTTGCGTGAATGGCTAATATTTAAAACGGTAATCCGAGAATTTGTTAGACAACGTCTGAAGTGTTCTGTTGAAGTTTGATTTTTACACCACCGTGACAGTCGAAGATTGACGCTTATCACGACAGATCGATGAGGATTTATTGTTCTTTGAAGTTCAGTTATTTAATCAACTACATTGTGAAAGCAAAAAACAGCTTAATCCTCGTGATAGTGGCATACAGTTCGATGTTGTTCTGCTTATGAAACTGCTGACCGCCATCCACCTGTCAAAAGTGTTTCTCTTCCCTATTTCAATGGGGATATGAAAACTTGGAACAATTTCGTAAGGACTCAAATGTAAACAAAAGTTTCATTCGGGTTTGCGTGCCCGTTCACTGTGCCATAAATCACGCAAGATCAACAATTTTTTGCGCACCCGTTTGCATGTGTCTATGTTTATCCAACCATATATGAGCATACACCATTGCGCATGATAGAACGCGTACAAAATTTACTACCTAGATATTCAGGTAGCCGAAAATGTTTCTGTAAGTCGTGTGAAAATATAGAACTTCCTAATGTCGATGTTAGCCATGCGTTTAACGGAGCTTATGTAACCCTATAAATATCTCTTATAGCTTAGTGGAATAATATTATCAAAATCAATTCATACACCGTAGCGATCAACCACTTGTTGTTTTTGACAGTGTAACCATTCCATACACTCTTCTTTTACTCGTACAACAAACGGTTTTGTAACTAGCCCATTGGTGTGTATACGCCATGGTTCTGGCGTGAGACTTATGTGGATAGACGAGGTTTCGGATCTTTACGGCACAATCTAACTATTGACCTGTTGTGGTCTTCCATATATTCAGGCTAAGCATTTTCCCCTTAAGATGTTATTACGTCATTTTCGTTACTCCATAACGGTTCACGTTGTATCTTATATCCGCCGAGTGAGCCTAACTAACTGAATATCAAGGGCGCAGTGGGAGTGAGACTGAAAGCAGAAGCTTCACAATGGAATCCCAACACAGCATGAGGGCCTACACTATCAGGCATCCTAATCGAATCGACTCAACGGACGCTCGGCGGAATCCGATGATACATAAGTAAGTTATATTAAGGTCACAGTTGTCTACTTCATTTTCTTCTGTGTTCCAGTTAACATGTAAAGTTCAGTGTATTTTGACGCAACTTCAAATGGCAAATTTAACACCACTCACCGCTGGTTACATCCCCGCATTTGGATAGTTATTTTGGTTGGTCCACTTCAAAACAGCGAATTGGACTCGAATTTCTCTCTTACTGGAGACCACCAGCAGTCCATATCCTTTACGGACAAGAAGCTGCACTTCGACCCTCTTGTCTACGGGACGAGTGTGTTGACCACAACATTAACAACCCCACAACAGGCACGACCAAATATTCGTATTCAAACACTCAACCACAACCCCCGGATGGATGGTGTCGGACTTTCTCAATCACTTCCGAACGGGTTTAATTAGACGTGATCTGTTCGCTTCAATCAATAACCCTGTCATCCCATCAGACAGCACACTGCACACTTACATTGAGCCAATCAAATCATTCGGAGATGTATGAATGGAACCAGTTGTTAATGTGGATTTAAGATAATGTATGTGTGGTCTATCGCAAGATAACAAATTCACCCAAACCACCCACGTTTTTATTGCAACGTTATTCAGCAAATGTGATTATGTTTAAATTAATCTGATTTGAAAACGTCATTTTCCTAATGGGTCTGTGTCTCTAGGTTGTACTTTTGGCGAAGATTAAACTATAAGCGGAGTCTGTAGTGTTTAACGTGAAGATTTCCTCTGGTATGTCTTAATTTGTTTCCAAGTGTAAAGGTATTTTAAAGTGTCTGTCTGGAAACTCAAGAAATTCTCGATACCTCAGATCTATTATCAAAACGCTACATAGCCTTGATTGTTTCAACAGATAAAATCAATTTTAAGTTCTCTGATGAAAGGACCATGCAATAACACAATAACGAATATACTGTGTTAACTAAATTCTATGGTGCTGTTTTTCAGCAAAGTAAGTTAATCACAAAATAACAATTATAGAAAATTGTAATCACCAATACGGTCCAGTGGTGAAGCCTTCTAGACACGCAGATGTGAGCCAGTTTTTCAGGCCGCCCTATTCAGTCTTTTCAAGTGTGAACAGTTTTAAGATATTTATCTTTTTGAAACTCTTGCTCGCTACGGCTTAAGGAGAACAACATGCAAGCATTTTTGACTCACGTTTTACTGTGTTCTTTCAAACGGGTGAATAGATCATCCTTCCAATGCATATCTTAGGCAACACTACGTTTAACCTGCTTCCTCTAGAGCTCCACAATTATTAATCAACCGAAATACCTGGAGCTCTGCAAATCGGGTGGATCAGATGAACTGAAGCATGAATCCGAGGATCCTCACCGTGTGTTGTTTTTGTTGTGTCCGACAGCCAAATCGCCAACGATCAAACACTTGATTGCTGGGGAATTACTGATATCAACCCAGAAACTAGGAAATTCACTTCAAAATGCACTCCTACTGATATCAAATGTGCTGTTTCAAAAGTATGTACAAAATGTTAGTCCGTCCACAGAAACAAACTAAATGGTTCAATGAAGAAGTAGAGACAGACTTTCTAACAGGTGTGAATGTCGTTGTAATTACTATGCTTTTTTACAGCGTGCTATGATCGCCTCACCAACTCACGGTTTTCTAGTTTCCCTTAATTTATTGATGTTAGTTGCGAGAATGACCTTCCAATCCACTTCGCGTTTTCTTGCAAGATATTTGCGGTAGATGTAAGAATTTTTCTTTTCCATCTGCCATCAAACTTATCTCAGGAGTTCCTGCTGATGTTTAAGGTGGACGCGCAAATCGGCGAATGAAGGAAAGCTAACTGTTATTCACTATGATTTTTCTAATTTCCCTGTGACAGCGAAGCCTAATGGCATTCTTTTGTCATAGTGGATGACTCGGTCCTGTAAGTAAATACAACAAACATAATATCAGTGAATTACAGTACATCATTTTGGTCGCATCCATGCACATCGGTATCAGTCCATTTCCCAAATTAGTACAGATCGGTCCTAATGTAAGTGATAAATTACCGTACCGTGAACAATGGGTTGCGTGAACATCTTACCCTGTGAATGTAATCCGTTCGCCAAAATATTAGATTCTTATCGAAGCGTAAATTTCGATTAATCATTCTAACAATATAGTATCAACAAGCGGTTGTCAAAGACAAAGTATCGTGATCCAGCACTTACTTTTCTTTATATATTACTCTAGCTGTTGGGCAAAAAGTAAGAACAGAAATTCACCTACATTTCCACAAGCTCGATAACTTTAACCTGGCGGTCTACTGCAAAAGTGTCCGGACTACATCCTTATACTTGCACAGGAGTCGTTGGTTACACTCCTCAATATACGCAGTGCAAATGAATAACATTAAGGTGGAAACAGCTGTTTATCACTTCCCTGACGATCCATGAGACAAGCGGTTTACCTTAATGCATGTTTCGGTTAAACGTGAATGGAGTTTTAGTTGACTGAATCTTAGTTCTTTGTCGTTGTACCACCGTCATGTTGCGTGTGTACAGGCTGAAAACCGGATTACTTTTAGTAAGTTTGTCCGGGATTAGTCGTTGTTATGGTTCACAGGATGAAACCTTTATCTCTGTCCGTTCTTTGGTTCGCGCACCAATTCCCCAATATTTGTTTGCAGACCATTTCAAATTGTTTAATTCACGTTTGCATGATTTCGTGTTCAGTTGCGATGCCTTTAACAATCATCAACTGAGGTTTTTGGAATGGGTTTAGGTTAGTTATCTAGGTGATTAGGTGTCGATGAAGACAAATAGACTTTAACTGCCGATTTGTTTGGTTCCGTTGTTCTCATCTAGTTAAGCTTATTTCTCAGCATCTATTCGTTACCAAAACAATATTGTAAATCGATGTGAATTCGTGACACCTCATATCGGCTGGTTTATTCGGAGGGAAATCATACCATAACATTTATATCCCGGTAAAAATGATTTGAAATGAGTTATTTAACCAAGGACACCTCATTCCCGATCAAATCAGCTTGGAGGTGTTCACGCCGAGATAAGTCTACTCGGAGAGCGAAAGTGACTTTGAAGCAGAATGGAATCTATGCAGCATACTGTGAACCACGCCTCCCAGTGCGAACTTTTCTCGAGACCACCCTTCTTCTCCTTTTCATCACAGACAGCAATACATCAATGGTTCTCATTGATGACCAGCTGCCATACAACCATGAATAAAAAGCAAACCATGTACGGGATGAGAGAAGAAGAAAGAAGGGGAAGCAGAGGTCCAAATAGTGAAAATAGCTTCACGCAAGTTCAAACCTTCAGCATCAATGTGCCTATTCCATGGAAAACAAACATCCGAGCCATAAGCGAAAGTGAGCAGTCGTCAGCAAGACAAATTCTTCACAGTTTTCATTAACCCGCGTCATCATGTGTATTCAATTCACAGACAGCTCGGCCAAACAACGACAACACTTACACAGCTCAGTCCGATTAGCCGCCACCTCATCTACTGTCTTCAGCCACCGGCTCTGTGAGTAGCACTGTCCCCAGCTCCGGGGAAGAACCAAAACCATAGTGGCCAACTTCTTCGTGAAAAACGTCATTCCTCCAAGCCAGGTCATCATCTGTCCACCTCGCACTTTATGCCAGTCGGCCGCGACATTGGCCTAAAAATCTAAGGCTGTGCAAATATAAGACCTGAACAAAACAACTCGATTGACAACCACTACCAAATACCCGCTTTCTAACTTTTTCGTTGCTAACTTCTTGGTGCCACCCGACGCGAACGATCGTACGCAGAAATCGGTAATCAAAAATCTGAAGACCGTTCACGTCTCCTACCCTGATCAGCCAGATTTTGCACCCATCACTGTCGCCTTATATATGCGACCTTTAAGCTTCAGAGAGATGCCTCACTGTCACAAGAATTGCTCTAGATTAAAGAACGCCAACCTAGCCTTAGACAGACGTCTTTCTGTTTTATTCCCCACATCTTCGCCGACGCCCCTGATGCAGCCTCTCATGTACACAAAGCGGTCAACAAGCTCCACGACTTCATTATCTAACGTTAAATCGACATAATCACAGCAATCCCGAACATACTGTACTTTGAAGCTGGAACCTACAATCATCGTTTATGCCGCAATAAAATTTTTAAACAGCAACGTCTTGACGCCAACATGATTACGATTAGTCAGTCCTCCACTCGATTGGAGGTCGGCGTTGGCATCTTGCGGATAACACAGACTGCTTCATATTAATTCTTCTATGACAACATTAAGCAAACATGGTAAAGTTGGACGGCCTCAACGTCAGAATCCTAGTAATTACTGGGATCAAGCTAACTCATTCATGGTTCTTCTTCTTCTTGAATATGGCAACAATCATCAAGTGACCTCAGCACGGAGGAAGTGTCTATGGTCCACGCTAGTTAAAACAACTGCTTTAAGGCCTCTACTGACATCTCCCTATTCTTTTTGAAATGCCGCACCTTGGTCAGCAGCCCTATCACGCTTGAGAATCGGAATACAGTTGCGAACCTCATTTTCAGTGGGTGGTTCTAAATCAGCCGGTCAGTGTGCTACACTAAGAGTTTGCGGCTGCAATACAGTAGAAGCAGGAGGCCAGCAAAGGTGTTCCACTCACCCCTTTAATCTTCTAGTGTGCCACTTGTCTTGTTGACAGCTTCAATGACAGGTGGTCACCTGGAACCAGTGACACGGATAAGCTTGAAAAGTTTACCGATGTCCCCCGAAGCGAAAACAGCCTCCATCTCTTCAAGCAAGCCTCACGCTCAACGTTTAGGCCATGTTTTAGTTTCCCACCGATATCCATTCCAAACCTATTAAGTGAGCCACCAGAAGGAATGTTCCTTCCGGCATCTAACAACTCCAGAGATTTCTCCGAGATGTAATGTTTGTTCGACCTACGAACCCCCCGTGCCGCACGCTACATTACCTGTCTCATAAATGACCTGTGAGACTTGGATCTAGCAGCCACTAGAATCTTTAGGGTGAGATCTGCCAATTTTTTTATCTAAGCCGGTTCGATGCCTGTTTTACGGACGGTATAGCCAGTTTAACATCAGTCAGCCGTTACTAACGGTAGGTCGTTGCCCAGCAAAAGTGAGAACAAAGCGACAAAGTACCAACGCATGAGCTGAATCCAAGTATGTGATTCAATGAGAACGACAGTCCTCAGCGGAACCACGCCACATATGAATGTCGGCTATGTGGTCTATTTGAGACCAGGCCTGATTTGGAGAACGGGTGCGCCAATTATAACAATGACGAACATGATGTCAACAATTAGTGCCAGCTAAAAATAGTTTGTGCTCAACGCACAGTTGCAACAGTCGCCCACCAATATCCGAGGAATGCCTGAGACTGGACGGCAATAAATGAGACTTACCGACAGAGTGTTAGTATGATTATATATAAATGTTATGGCTCCTGCAGAATAATCACCAGAAATGGGGATCGAGAGGGGTCTGAGAGCTACATTTGATGAGAGAGTGGGGGAGGAGTCAACAGTAAGATGTTTTCGCCAACCCACACTGCTGTTTGCCGAAGGCAAGGCGACGCGGTTTACACTGCGAGACGGCCGACGTCGTATATAATTACTGATGTTGTGAGTATCCATGTCTGTATATGGGCTGAGATACTTGCAAGGTACCGAGACCTAGAAAAGAGAACGATTAGTGTTCTTAGCCAAAGCATTTGGCTCAAAAGCATGTACCGAGAGGCGGCGAGTGGATGGCAGTATGTCAAATCCCTTGGTTTTTCTGGAAACGTTGCCGACCTTCTGCTAACCCCCAACCCACAGGACCAGAAAACTGTGATTTGTCAGACCTATACCTACTGGCCTGCCTGGTATGAGTGGCTCTATCGGTGTGATCGTCAACCCATCCAGTTTATTCCAATAAGCCATCAGGATGCGTAAGCCGTCAAGGTCCAGTTTCGTTGTGACAGACAAAAATCTTGTAATACTGCATAGCAAATCACAACGTTTGCGGAGTTACTTAGCGACTTTAGTTGGTATTCATTGTATTTTCTTTGCGGTCAGTACTACAGTCATTAGATGATGGAAGTTAGAGGGATGTTGTTTAACTGCTCTTGCACATTTGCACTATCCACCTCCAGGTACGCGGTTGATTCAGCAGCTCCTATCGCATTCAAGTATATCTTCTAGTGTTATAGGAGGCAGTTATCATCAGATAGCCAAATTTTCTGATCAGATGCCCTACGCTGAATCGGTTGGACTGAATATGCGGAGTCTTTGAATTACGAATGATAAGTCACATGGCCATTGCGTCCTGTGTTCTGGCTAAAGCGACTGTATGATAGCTTTTCCAAAAGTGATCATCTCCCTTCAACATTCCATTTATCATCTTCCGTATTAACGTTGTTGCAGAGGTGGAGGGAAATGTTTTGTGGCTGCGTTAATAATGAACAGTTTTTTTAGAACTAACAGAAAATGAATCCGATACGATCAACCTAGATTACTGAAACTTGCCTCTAATGTGAACTTAAATAACTTTATTCATGTTGACCAGTAGTTCGATTGAGGTTAAGCTATTCTAACAGAAAAAAAAGTCTATGGAAAACCATGCATTGCTGCCTGGCAATTTCTCAGTCATTAGATTTTAGGTGGAGTCGCTCACCTTGCTTTTGGTGAGCATTCACTAAAACCGATTCACCATCAGTGGCGTTTGTGTGATCAAAGTCATTCTGAAATTTTTCGCTTGAAAATTCTGTGTGGGCCAACCAATAAGCTTCAGTATGTTGCCCACACTAAGCCCCTAATACCATAAGTAACCGAAAAAAGGATTTATGACCATTTTTGTTGGCATTATTTGGATGCAACTGCGAAGGTTTTATGGAAAATTCGAGAGGGCATGATACCCTGAAACATTTCAAAAAGGGACGGCTGTCTAATCCTCTTTACAAAGCAGAAGTTAAAAAAATCTTCAGACTAATTTCTCTAACACATGTAGTACAAAAATAAACTTTCTTTTGGTCAGTTTTCCAGACTAGAAAATAGCATTTTGCCTGAACCTTTCAACTAGTCAGGGGTTTTGACTATTGAATATGTTGGTTTACATAGCCAGCAGTTGAACACTAAGTGCTACTTGAAACAAAAGTTAATACACTGTAAGAAACGTTTTATAGTTCCGTGTTTTTACCATTGTTTTGGTTGTAGAAGCCTGTTTTATCTTTCACATGGATCACAATTTTATACATCAAAAGCTTTGGCAATGCACCCTCAGACTGACTTTTAGCATGTGTTGTATCCTTTTCCGTGAGCAGAATTACAACCAATGGGACCCAAGTTACATCCGTTCACCATTTCTAGTCCTCAATGAACAATTCTTTTACAATATCACATCCGAAAGGTTCAACGTAATATCTGTCTTCACATGAAAAGAAAAGCTATCAAGTTTTCGCCAGGTATCCCAAAGAAATTTCACCGACAAACATATACCAGTAATATCCATACTGTAAAGTGCTGACTAGGTGTGCAAATTTACTAGCGCTCACGTCCGAATATAAAGCCAAAGTAAGTCACTGGAAGCGTTACACAAAAACACCCAATGGCTTGATGGCTGCAACCAATTTGTCCTGAACGCCTCATCTTACCTTTTGTCAGCCCGGTTGCATCTAACACATAGGTGGAATTCTGTGCCACGTGAGAGGTAACAGCCTTCATGTTAAGTGAAAACCACGAACTTTACTGTTAGTTTGCTCATTAAATGTCCTAATCAAGCAGAGAGATTCTGTCGTATCTAATATGAGATCAACGGTACGGTAGTCAACAAGGTTTCCCCATGAAAGTGTGGCCGGAGTTTCTGACCCCGCCGTCGCAAAAATGTGCACTAGTGATGAACCTAAATCAAGAGCGAAGTTCGATGATGCTCCTCCAAAGGAGCTGGCTGGACAATTCTGTATGAATACGATAGCTGCGATTAATCGTGATTTGCGTTCGATATATGCTGAGGATTGCCCAGTTGGTATCACACAATCGACAAAGTGCTGTGGCACACTATCATTACAGGAAATTCTACCAACCGGGTAGCTGCTGAGATTTCATTAAGCAACATAGCTTCCAGACACGATGCAGGACCGGAAATGTAACCGTTGTGGATGGAGACTGAACCACGCCAAATGTAAACTAAAGTTCGCGTGGGTGATCATTGAGACCAGGTCTTGGTAGGTCAAGCTAATTAGATAGCTGTGTGATATTGGTCGTTACGTGATTAGAAAAAGAATGCTGGGAGTAAGTTGGCAGTTGCCAATAGAGTAGAAGTATGAGAAAAGGTTTCATTTGAGTCGATCCTTCAATATCTATCCAGCTCAATCAGCTACTGAAAGTTTTGAAGATAATCAAACTGATCATTAAACGGGCGCAATAGGTAATTGAGGTTTTGTAAATGAACCCGCTGGCCGTTTGGTTTCTTCATCTGTAATAACCTAATATTTTTCATAGCACTACTAAGTGTGTGTTAATTGTTGTTATTCGTGGTTAGTACGTTACTACTTTGAGAAAGAAAAATATCTGCGGGATCAGGGCACTAATAGCAGCTTCCAAGAAGTCCAAATTTTGACAGTAACACAGACAATTAGCTGTTCGCACTGTGGGAAGTAGTTCTATAGTTCAATGCAAAATTGCTAAATGATGTATCCAGCTAAATGAATAGAGTTGTTCTGAATTTCAGCGTTTTTTTACGAAACTCATTTAAGCTATTCAAGCACAGAAGACTTGGGTAAGTACAGAGTTGCTGGCATAAGATTATGTTCAAACCTCGCTCGACCCCTAATGCAGAAATGGGGGAATTATCTGCGGCCAAAACTTGGGGACACTGGGGCATACCCTCGATGTCTTGTTTACAAACTTACTGGCGGTAACAGGTGTTGTCAAGAAAATTTCGAAACGGATTTTGTATACATACCCCTCGAAGTCAGAGTGTAAAAGTTACCTCTGAAAGGTTCTCTTTAATCTTGTTTCGGGTTTCAGTTTTTGGTCGCGTGTCCACTTTACGTAACCAAGGTTCGCAATTCGCAAGTGTACACGTTGGGTCATGATTCCCTTCAAGGCATTAGTAGATTTGACGTGCAAACCATTTCGCCCTCTTACTCTTACATACAATATAAATCGCCTTTATCACAGTCAGATACATGACTGACTGACGAACCCTATATAGAGCCCCATGACACGATATGGATTGCCATTTCAGAGTTCTAAAGAAGGTCAGGCATTCTCTTTTATGATTGTTAAGTATATGTTCTTATGTGTATTAGTGACGATATCATAGTGTTTATGAGTTCCTTAAACGAACCGACACATGCAAACCGAGAAATTCAATAAAATGAAGCCACCGACTTTGAGAAAACTTAGGCTGAAATAGCTCAACAGAAAACCCATTGGCCAGAACCCTTTAACTGGTCTAAGTCCTATGCCATTAATATAAGCTCCTTCGTTAATTTATGGACGCCGTTGATTTAACACTGGACTTATGTGTATCAAACATGTATGATAATGCTCGATGGTCAGGCTTGATAGTGTAAATCGGGCCGAAATGATAGATACAATATAATTTTGCAAGCAGCAATACCACTAAGGTTTCCTTTTATGACTGTAATAAGCACTTTCAGCTGGGTTCAACGGTATGTATAAAAAAATGAAAAGCTGATCTTTCTGCTCCCAAAATGTCTCCATTCTAAATTCGTATGCGTCTGTGACCAGCGTATTTGCCCTAGTAAACGAGAATTGATGCTGGATTGATTATTCCAGCATCTACTCAGTGGTTGATCTGGAAAATGAGTCATACTCTCAAATTCCACCGATGTTTAGGCAGACTAAGGCAAACAGTGGGTTTGCCTGGGCTTCAAAGGTAAGAACAAAACACTAATACTGTTGCAGATAACTTATGAAAGACCGTAACTTCATCTGGGTTTTCAGATAGTGTACGTTATCTAGTGGCTGTTGTCACTTTTAAGGCAACTGTTTATTAATTCAAGAAAACAAAACACATTTGTGAGGATTCATTCCAAGGTTTCCATGGAGTCGTATTGCGAAAGACCAGATCAGGTCAGGTGGGTCAATGGGTTATATCGGCTGATATGTAAATAAGAAATATGTGTGCGCAACAGCATCGCCATTAATTTGGTAATAATCGGTAAGTCGGGAATACGGAAAAAAAGATTTTACTTGAGTTGACTCATCACCATTATTGAGGTCGCAAAACGCCACACTAACTGCGATCACTACACTTAATTG
This sequence comes from Paragonimus skrjabini miyazakii, assembly GCA_014338405.1. Lineage (NCBI taxonomy): Eukaryota > Metazoa > Platyhelminthes > Trematoda > Plagiorchiida > Troglotrematidae > Paragonimus > Paragonimus skrjabini miyazakii. Next base: position 349,052 of record JTDE01000077.1, read on the forward strand.
ATCCGTTAATATCCTTCCCGGTTCAAGATGCTTAGTGAGTGAGATCTTGAGTGGACCTATCAATTTTCCTTGAACCCGTTTACATTTAGGACTGTTAGGATGTCTCTCAACTTTTAAGGTGACCTGAATGCAGTCAAGCAGTATTCACAGGAGTTGTGCTTTTTATCATTGACGATAAATGTTTGTATAAAAATGTTAAATTAGCTGTTTTAGGCTTAGAAAAGGCTTAGGTATAAGGATATGGTAAGTCTTTCTCAGGTCACTATAAGGGGTCAGTAAACAAAACATTCGCTGAAAAGGGTATGACGATGCGTGTATTTTATCTCTATCTACAACTGAGCGTTTTAAACGCTTTAAGTCGTTTGTTTTCGAACATCGGTCGACCGAGGTAGTTCAGTAGATTTTTCGGATTTAAGGGGAATTGCAGCGTGTACAACCAATTGAGCCAAAATTGGTAGCACGTCGTCAGAATCCACTGAGGCATCGAAGAATTTGCTGAGATACCTTTTAACCAAATGGCTGGTAGGGAAGCTCTTCACTCTTGCAGATTCGTATGAGCTATAGGGGTACGATAACAGTTAAGTTTACAAACTCCTGTTTGGCAGAATTAAATTGTCAAAGACACTGTTTTTCCTGCTACCTTACTGTACTACATACGCTTTAATGTCGTGGCTATAGACAGCTATGTTACACCAGCTGTTCTACAGCTGTCTTTTAGGAAATCTGACATCTTCGTACCATCAGAACTTGGTCTCCCAGCCATGCACCCGCGTACCAATCATCGAATCACTAAATCGTACACCTCGGGATTCAGACTGAAATATGTTCACTGGCCTAATCGGATGAAGAATAAACATAAGCATGTAGCTACATACTTAACAAGATCTTCGAGCCCGCGATGGCTCAAACTCTGTCCAAAGTTTTTCAATATAACAGGACAGCCGAAAGACTCTGGAGCAACAGTTCTGTATGAACTGCAAGAATTCACAGTTTAGCAATCATGTCCCATCTTATGTGATGTACAGTCAGTGGTCGTTTGCCCATTGCGCTCATCATCATCTACTCACTCCGCAAATACGACAAAATAACAATAAAACTCCTGGAAACATCATAAGTTAATATCGATGCACGAATGACTAATATGGGGACATAATGATTCGTTATCTGAGCAGCTTAGACTATAAATGTTGCTGAAGTCCATAATTAACCTCATGAACTGTGCACCGAGAACTTTTCTAATAGTATTGATTGCACTCTCAATAGTTGATCATGATTAACATTGCTGTCGTATAACAGGTTGGCAAATCGTTCCTTCTCTCAATAGATCAGCCAAATGTACTGGTGTATTTGCAGCTAAGTCCGATCATCATCTAATGGGACAAACAATTGGTAAATGATGACACTGAGGTTAACTGACGTGAGGCATGGAAAATCAAAAATATCTCCTGTGATCTAAAATCTAGTTGTGGTTAGACATAGAGTTATAGATGTTATAGCTGTTATAGCAGTTTAAATGTAACTACAGTGAAAGTTATTTAGACATAACCGAAAGATGCCTAATCTCTAAAGTGAAGGAACACTTGCCCAAATGGATTCAAAATTCCGTGTTGCCGGAGAACGGCAATGTTGCTGAAACTCGTAAATAGCCAGTTTCACCAGTCGCTAGACACGTCCTGACCACTAGTCATGCTATCGATCCGGCTTGTGCATTCAGAATCCTGTTGCGTCATTTCAATTCAAGATTCCTGAAGTTTGCCGAAGCTGTAGCAATCAATCGCCTCAAGCCAGCTCTGTGTGTTCAGAAAAAACTGTTTGTGAACTTGACCCTTCCCTGGATCTAGTAACTCATCTTGACCCGCTTATTGATTATCAACCCCCTAAATCGTTTGATATAAAAACCGTTCCATGTTATTGTAAATTTGGTACTGATGAGTCAATACGAAATGCTTGCATTTACAAGTTTTTGTGTTCTAACCCTTTTGTTCAAATTTCATTTTTTCTTTGAAATCAAAGTCGTTTAGTGACAAATAATGGGAGAAAAATTATCTATTGCGGGCAAATAACCCAACCTACAGGTATAAGTTCCTTATTATGCACAATTTTGAGGGAAGTGACAGGATGAAATCTTCTTAGCATGTAACTCACAAGCAAACGTCTTACATCTCTGGCAAGATGTACCTTTCCTAGGGCTGCTTTTAGACGACCAGTTACAGCAGCTTTCATATATATATACGTATTGTAATGTGATCAAGGCTTGAGAGGGCTCTTTCTACTGCAAGCACGAATATTGATGAGAGCATTCTTCAATATTTCGTTTGATCAAAAACGTCAGTCATACTCAATACCACCTTTACAAGCCAGCGGATAATTTTTCATGTGGAAACATATGTTGCAATAAACCTTAGTTTGAGGCTAATTTTCACCTTCGTATCACTTCTGCTGCACATAACGACAAGTTAGTTCTTTTTCAGATAACAAGATGTGAATGTCTAGGAGTGCGCGGCAATACATTTAGGGGTAAAACGCTTCTTTCATCTTTGTAATTACACTCTGAAGTTGTGGTCATATATCATCATTTTTGTCTTTCGCAATTTTTATTGTAATCGCTATTCGTTCACACAATGTTACGTAAAATAGTTCAGATGTTTGTACGTTTAATTTTTCTATCAAATTCCACGCAGATCTTTTGATTTTTCACAACAACGTCACCAGCTGCTCTCCACCACAAACGTGCATACTACGTTTCCAGATACTAATTAATCCACACACCGCTTTCTACGGGGAAGAACAGCTACAATTATAAGAGATCAGTTTCAAATCAGTAGCGTGCACGCTTTTGTTCTCATATACGTGGAACAGTTTTATAGTGGACTTGAGTAATGTAACTAATTTTGAACAAACTTTCAACCGTTCAGTTAGTAAACCGAAAGTTGAAAACATTGTAATTGGAAAGGCCTAGCGAAATAGGTATGAAATACAGACCAGAGTTCCAAGTGAGTTACAAACAGTCTGAATATAGAATGGAGGCAAATATTAAGCTAGCAAAGGAAGAATAGTCGTTATAAAAAGTGATAGATTTTTCTGGCATCATATAATCATTACAAAGGTTAGTGATACAAAGTTGAATTAACTACCAAAAGAATATTATTGATGCATGCTTTTAGCTTCTACATCATGCTCAGTTGATGACTAGCCTTCCTGCTCAAGAATGTTTCACAAATTAGCACAGATCTAACAAAATATATGGATCTATTTCACCCCGTTCCACCGCACGGTGTTTTGGCTCGTGTTGTGAAACGATACGCACAATGCTGTGCTCAAACCATGGAAGAAAACTATTTTCAAAAAGCCAAATTACTTACAATTGTTAAGTTGCCCTTCAGGCTATAAAATAAAGAGCAGGCGGCGTCAACCACTTCGTTTTCAGGTGATAAGAAGGCAATACGGACGCCAATTTATGTCCCGTACAGTCTCTTTTATTTAATAATGTGCACAGTACATAATTATGCAGCAAGGAATGGTGGCATTTTCTTGGGAATATCGTTAGTGCATTATCAAAACCGTTTCAGATTAGATCATTAGAATAATGCCCGCAGGTTAGCCGCATAACAGTGATAAATAATCGGAGCTGTATTGATGACCACCATCGATGCTGAGGCCATTCTTTGGTTTCGAACAAAATTCAAGAATACACTGGCTAAATATCTGAAGAGACCTGAGCAAATCGGAAATAGCAAATGAAGTTTACGACCCGCCACGTTTAAATAAATATTAATATCTCGACTTTCTTGGAGACAACCGAATGTACTTAAAAGACCACAAATGAGAGAATGCATTTAATGATGGCAAATTCTCTCCCAAAAAATATTATCAGTTGAGGAACTAAAAGAATCAATACAAATAGCAAACTGGCCACACAGTTTCTCATAATGTGGTAGTAGAGTTGAACAATCAGCGTACTTGTGAAACTGCGAGTCTGGTATAAGCTGACGGTGTTTCGATTAATATTTGGTATAATCCCTTTTGGACACAAGCTAACTAGAAGAATTCTACTATATGCTTATTAAATGACCGTCCTACAGATCCTTTCACGAAGTAATGTAGATAGGCAGCTGTTGAACGGTACATTTTGTGATGAAATATGTTGTGGTTAGGGCAAGAAAAATTCAGTCGATAACAAATGATCAAATATCAACGTATCTCGAAAAACATGCTAGTCACTGTCATAAGTCAACTCAGAATAAAATATCTCAGTTTCAGTTGAGGCAGCACTCAAATACGCAACGGAAGCGGCAGTTTGCTGTTAGCAGGAAGGACTGGACAGTAATATTGGAATAGTTTATTGGTATTATACAATAAGAAGCATAGTAATAGCAGTCAAAAGAATGTGAAAGTAAGCGGCAATAGACATCTGAGTTGAAGCAAACTAGTGAGCTAATACGAAACCTATCATTGGAGTGGACGAAGAACTTTAGTGATTCTCCAAGAACTTATCCTTGCTTGATTGAGTTAATAACTGGTGAACAACTGTTTATAATGTCTTTAAATACAGTTCGTACATCTGTACTTCCATAGAGAATTTCGTGATATAACTATGGGCCTAGTAAGGTAAAGTGCGGTAGTGATAGTCATTATTAAGTGGTCACACGTTTCAGACATTCGCAGTCTAGCCGTTCAAGTAACAATTGATCCCTGATGAAAATGGGTGTTGCATTTTTTAAGGAGACAGTAAATTATTGTACTTGGGAAAACAGAACTATTAGGAAGTCGAGATTGAACGAAATGTGCACTACAAATATGTCACTCAGTTGCGGGAATACGCTTCTCCGTCCTTTTGATTAAACGTAAGGGAAGCTACCTCCACTAACATGAATGCTCTTGTTGTCTCACGTTTGAAACATTCTTATTGGCTACCTAGAACTCTTTAGACTCGGACCCATGAGGCTCTGTATCGCACCCAAACAAACGGTAATATGTAACTATTGGCCCGAGGTTCCATTTTCTTCCGCCTTCTGTTAGTCAATCCAATATCCCATAGCATCGCCCAATTGGACACTCGGTAAAACATATTGCTGTGGACCGACGGGATGGCATGCAATTTGCTTCTGGTCTGAATTTTGGTAAATTCATCTCTAACAAACGATGGCCGCGTCTATCGTTGCACTCGATAAAAATATGATATTCAGCCCACATTTCTTTAACTACTGGCGGAATAAAGAATTGAAATTTCTTCAAAGTAAACATCTTCATACTGATAAACTTGGCCCACTACATTATATCTACTCCTCTACGTGATATTTTCCAGGATTTGTTTCAGTTCTTGTTAGTTTTTTGTCACTAAACAGCGCTGGCATACTTGTCTCCGAAAAGGTGTCAGTCTAGTTTTATACGTAGGATGCAGCCTAGCGGTTTATAATTTGACCAACGGCACCGAAGTCTGCTTTATGTATATTGTTAACACGAATCGAAACAAGACGGATTTCAGACTTGGTCATTTCACAGCATCAAACGTACAACACCGGCCTCTATCTGTTGCAAAGGTTGCCTATTGTTAAACGCTTTCTCAATTCCGAATAATATATAATCATGGCTAACCTACTGGCCGTTTTGAGCAAATATGTGCTCGATTTCATCATTGAAACCTGTCATCCGTTCATAGATTTTAGTATGAAACCGTACGTTGCCTCAGAGTATATTAGCCCCAGAGTTTGCCAAAATAAAAGATCTCAATCTAGTGACAAATCCCAAATAAATTGTTTCAAAATCGAAAACAATATTTCAAAATTCCTAACTGCCTGTAATTTTCCCAGTCGTAGATCAACACCCATAAAATTGAACGTAATCAATACATATATTTTCGAGAAATTGAGAAAGCGAGAGAAATGTCCATTATAAGGAACAATTAAGCAACAGTACATAAATATTCGTAGCATAATTGCTTGTTTTTCTCACGAATGCATTCTGTAACTTAGTTCAGCCATATTTTTAATTATCAATACCAAAGTAAACAAAATGTCAGTGTGTTAGTCAAACCAATTTTTTCTAGTATTTATCGATCGACTTGACGCAACTTTCACGAACGTTTAAAATAAAGCTTATGTTAGAATCGCGGACGTATCAAACATGTTTATCGTGATCTGACACATTTGTCAGAAGCTTGTGTGTACATCACACGATAAATTAATAAATACCTGTAAACTGCACATATTCATATAAAAGTACATAGTACTTCCAGTCTGCGTTTACTGTTTTTGAACCAGCAGTTCCACCGTGTGACCGGCGGTCATGACAGCATCTGAACATAGTTCAAGTAATATGAGCAGTAATCATTTTTACTTCAAACGCTAATGATCTATGAAGGCAAATTTTTCAAACTTCAATAAACAAACTCTACGAAAAATAGACTTCGGCTGTTAACTAACTGACGTTAAACATTAACAGAGACCGTAGTGAGCTGTTACCCTTTCCCTAAGAAGTCTCCCTCCACTTACGGATAAATTAAAAGGAGACAAACTTCAAGTTTAAATGTGCACAGTATCGATCGAGTAAAAAGTCACATGGAGTGGAAACCATTGGTTTTATTAGACGTCCTCAAAGAAACCACGTGAAAAACTTACACAAGAATGTTCGTTAATGAAACATCGAAAGCTGAAAACAACATTTTTCTAGTATAACAAAAAACAGTTATCGTTATAAGGGACCCAACTGCGAAAACTCTGGACTTCGCCTGGATTAAAACCAGCGACAGAAAAACCATGCCCAAACGCGGCAAGCGCTCTAAAGGCTGAGCTACGAAGCCACGCCGGAAGCCCAGAAATCTCACATTTGGACCTAGTTACCCACTTAACCAACTGTGTCATAGGGAATCCGCCAAATGGTCCGGCCGATTGACTGCCGAAGCAGGATATCTCGATCAGTTCACGCTGGAATCCACTAATGTCACCAATGAGCATTAACGTTGTAGTACTGATAAGCAGTTACAGTTTGTTAGCATAAAAAATTAAGTCGCGCGGTAACCTCACTTAATACCTGTGAATTTGAGCAAAAACAAATCTATTCTGGTTAACGGTGTTGCATGGGAATTGCATGAAATAGACCGTCAACAAGGTAAAGTACACATTAATAAGAGGGTTAATGACACGCGATCGGTGATAGTTTTGGAAAGTTTTCAGAGCTGGGTGTAAACGAACTGGCTATTCGTGAAGTGGAAGTGTTTTGTCAGCTCATGTGAAAGATGCTCAGTCTTATTTACAACATATCCTATGGGGAGGAACAAATGTGTCAAACAAAAGAATGGTTCAATACACACATTCCGGCTGGTCACATCCCAGTGCGTGGGTTCACAGTTCGTCTTGGACTTCCGGGTTTCATTGACTACAGAAACATGTACTCCAAATGTCATTCCCGGTGTTTATGATGCTTACTGTTGAACAGACGTTGAACGACGGGTTTCGTGCCTGTTTGGACTAGTCAGATGGCAGCCGAATGCATGTGAGATCGGGCAGCAACCATCAGTTTTATACATCCTAGCCCATTTCCCCTTGAACTATTTTCACCTGGTGAGTTCGAACAAGGATAAACGCTTCTTGGGATACCAGTTTGAAGATAAGCGTCACAAAACACTGTTACTGATATCTCAAGCTCTTGCAGTCGTACTCAGTGCAGTCGAGTAGTCCAAGTTTATCTGAGTCCATCCATGTTAATAGAGTGTGAGAAATTTGTACATCAACTAAATGTCTTCTTTTCTCATAGAACTGGAGACCGACACGATAAGAGTTTCGGTCGGTAACGTGGGAAATTGTCGGTTCTATTCCTCATTCAGAGTATATCGTCGCTCAAAACAAAAGCAAAACCAGTCGCGGAGTACCGGGCTCAAGGATACTGTTATTATTTGTTGTAGTATCCTACTCTCCTAATCTCAATTTGAATCCAGTTAAGAAATTGGGAGGACTTACTTGTTTGGCAATGGTACAGAGTTTCTAAACCTGCCATGGAGTCGAAAGGTGTCGTGAGGCAAGACAGTGTTCCTTTTGATTGACCTGTTTGTAACACACTAACATTACACGCCAAGATTCATAAACGCAGCGAAAAAAACACATGATGGGGAATCACCTGTCAAATTGCCATTTTGATGTCCTTATTTTCTGATCATGAATTTCTTTACCATTTTTCCACAGTTTAATAATTTCTAGTTCAATCTGGTTTATTCTAATGGCTAGTAACAAGTAATGTGAGATTCTTGGATTTCAGATTAATCTCACCATTCCTGTTACCATTTTTTATACTATGGGCGGAATTAAAAATCGAAACGTTCTAGTTTTGTTAACGGATGTACGTATGGACTTGATAAATTTATGACACAAACTACACACATGTTTCAACCAGCACTCCTGATAACTACAGCTTATCGGTGATTGTGCTCACAGGTGAATTCATCTATGATCATTGTTTACGCATCCTGTTAACTCAGCATGAGAGATGCAACTTTCAAAAAAATAAGTTGAATTTCATTTATGTCAACATGATGAAATCTCGGCAACTGACGAAGAATCACAGTTACCATGGAGATGACATCATATTTTATGTCAATCTTAATGTTTCCGTTGTTTTGTCTTCTCAGGTTAGGTATGAACAGACTAACCAGTAAATGTGTACACATTCAGAGTTCATGCGTGTGAAGAGTGTTCTATCGATGTAACATAGTTTATGCCAAACGGAACAAACAAAAAACCCTAATGAGACTTGAGGAAACTCAGACAAAGAAATCCCTAATCGATACTCATAAACTTCATAATCGTTTGTCTATACAGACAGCCAAGTTGAACGTAAAATCGTGAACAAGCAAATGTCATCATTAAAGAACGGAAAATTTTTCCATCCACTCGGTGTGACAGGAAGTTTCCATTTGTTTTGTGTTTGTGTTCTCCAACAGAACACAACGAAACCTGGAGGCAGTTTGCATGCACATCAACTAAGAAACTTCTGTTTGAATAGGTTCTTCATCAAACTTGCATGAATAAAAAAGTACAGAACAGACCGTTAAAAAATACCATTGCAATTGTTAGAAATAAATATGGCTTGGTATTATGCAACAGATTTTATTCATAGATATTTTTTTGGGTGATCTGGTCAGTGGACTTCAATTAGTTTCAGATAGATGATAACCATAATTCCCACCCACATTTTCATTGTTTACATGTGTAAGTGATTGGAAGTGAGAAACTGGGGAATTAAAAGGACAGCTGTTGTGCCTCCTCTCGAAGCGAATAGTCAATATGAGTATTATTCACACAGTGACTTGTCTGGGTATTTAAAAGCGGATAATTTGGTCTGATGTAATGTGATGTTAATGAGGCAATGATTACCTGATGACAACGTGGAACATAGTTTAGTGTTCGATGATGAAAAACAACTGCACTATCGATTGTTTCAAACGAAAGTAACCCTCAACCCTTGGGATGGTTGAAAATCTTGCTTGTGTGGAAAAGATGAGGTCAAACGTGGGGGACGTTTCAATTCCATTAACTTTATCACTTAGAACTTACCAGCAACGATAAATATGCCTTGAATAGGGTTTCCACTGCTGATTTGTTTCAAGCAAACGTGTACCACAAGCTACTGGCTTAGGTTAACTGGCAATAGTAACTTGGTATTCCATCATGTCATTTCAATTAAACCACGTACCGTGATTTGTCTGAAGATG
>JTDE01000077.1:358854-371269 GCA_014338405.1 Paragonimus skrjabini miyazakii
AACTCCTCTTAACATACGCATTGAGAGTTTTTCTAATGTAAGCCGCCTGTGTAATGATGGATAACGTTTATCACCCCTTTTGCAGACATCTATTAAATTTCTTTGGTTAGAGTAATTTTCTTTATGAGCCAGGGCAAGCTTTAAAATTTACCTCATCATGAAAGTGCATCAGAAAATTCAGCGTTTTCAAGAAACTAACCGAGTGAAAGAAAAGAAACACTCTAACTAGTAACCAAAACAATCAGTCTGAATCAATGGTCACGGACACCAAGTTATGAGACAATCCGAAGATTATTTAAAACAGTCATACAGGGTTCTATCTCTTTTTCTTCAAATACGCACACACAACAGCCATAACCACGCTGATGCAGTCAATTACATCTGTGCATTAAACAGGATTTGGCGTGGCGGCAAAAAACTGTTACCTCTCATTGAACTTCGGTGTTTATTTTACGATTCGTCAGTTCATTTCGGTTGTCATGCATTCCAGAGTGATTGTTTTGTTGTCAGTATATACCTTTTGCAAAACCCACCGGATTTTTGCGTTTCGGGCTTTTAGAATGTTTAATCAAACATAAATACAGACAACTTCGATAATTTAGCCAAACATTAACTGATGGCTAACACTAAATTAATGGTATATTTTGTCAGCAAACAGGTATTCTTGGGCTTCTGGAACAAGGATATTTGACGTGCTACGTAATTTTCCACAAAATTGAAGATTTGTACCCCGCCTGTTGCTTTGAATATACCCTGGAGGTATTCAGGCGATTCATCAGAGATTTTCAATGGTTGGAACACGATCAGCTTAGAGGGTTTCACAGAGACATTACGATACACGAACTCTCCTCTCCGTAGGCTAGATATTCGTTCCAAGTGCACCACAGAATTCAGAAGCAGACGAGGTATACTGAGCATGAACTTCACAAAAGCCATGGTCCCTCTCGAAGTAATGTAAATCATGTATGAATCGGACCAGTAAGAATCCTTCAGAGACTAGCTAACATAAACTGCCACAAAGTAAACAGTCGACGATTGATAAACCTAATAGTGATTGGCAGGTTACATAAATCACGTGAGTGGATGAGTGAATACGTCATACGGTTTCAGACAAACATGAAAACGCATGGCATGCAATGCGAACACTTTGGGCTGGGAGTTAAGATAAACACATGCATCACCGTCTTTCACAGATTGGTCACCAAGGTAAAACATGATCACTCTCGATTGTTCACTTGCTGGTCTTCAACAGCAGATACAAATCATGTTCATGTTATACCACGGTACTTAAATATTGCATAGCTCTGGAGACTCGTTTTTTGTAGTTAAATTTGATCTTAGTATGTATTCATGGATGCATAAATATATAATCGCGTTTCCAGTTCATAGCATATAAATAAGTACACGTTGAAGTGGATGTTTAAGGCCGTTTATTGTCTCAGAAAATAAGGTAGATAATTTTGGTGATAATGTTGTGAGCAAAGAACCTGGATACCGTAGTGGTTATTTATTCAGAAAACCAATACACGGGTTATGCATTTCAAAATCAGTACACACAAAAGTACTCAACTGTGTACGACAGTGGTCTCAGAACATCACGGTTTCCACGGACACCAGTGTTCACTTCCTTTATGTACCAAGAACCATTTCATGCCAGGTTGCACTCTATTGCTTCTTATGTTTTTCTCGCGGCTACTTAAATGTCAACATTCATACTCGTTATTTACCAATGAATAGTAGTGAAGTCAGTGGTATAGTGCGATCGGTCGTCATCACTGCAATACAACACCTAGGATGATAAGCTGTTCAACACGATCACCTGATTCATCAAGTTTACTTACATTTCTACATACTTGTATTGAGTGGTTCCTACAGCCCATCATCTCACCACATTTCCAGTGCTATAGCAGTAACGATAGACACACCAAAACAAATATACGTGTGAGCTGATAGTAAGGTTATCTACTGCCCACCTTGCGAAAATTCATTTCTGCACGTGAAAGGAAGTGCCCATCCACATACGGTGTAGTACTGCGTAACTCCCTTTCACGTTTGACCAAAAAGGTGTGGAGCGGAACTAATCGACAAATCAGCAAGCGCTACACACATTGTCACAGCGGAAAACATTCACTGTTTCGGGTGGGTAATTTATGAAACCAGAGTGGCAGTATTTTTTCATTTTGACAAAAATACTTAGGTTACGAATTTTGCTCCGTTATGGTGGTGAAGTTTGCAAAATATAAAAAGGGGTTTATGTAAACCTGACTAACGGTTTCCCTGGGGTTATTTTGTAGCAATCCTGTAGACAAATGAGGGCTAAGTTGTTCCTGTTGGACAGTATAATCAAACGTCGCTCTACACCAATTAATGAACAGTGAGTTGTGTAATCTGTGTCGTCAAATTATTACGTAACGGACAAAATTTTAAACGCTACATGATCTTCGACTTCATGTTATCCACAATATGTTACAAATTTTTAAATAACTTCTTTGTTTTTACTACCTGCATCTTCACTAATACTTACTCCCTTTCATTGAAATTCAATAACATGTTGTAATTACGAAGTCCTTGAAGTTCGTTTCTCCCCATTAATTAAAAATAGGTAATAAGCTTTTAATTATACAGTCAGATTTGTTGTACCCGTCTTAGTTCATTAGATTTTAATTATCAGGGTTCGCGGTCACGTTTCTCATTTCCGCTAAGATCCCAACGAATAGTTTTACAAATCGAACATAGACCAATAAGCTTGTCAATGATAGTTCGTAATCCGAAGTGCAATCCTATTCCTGCCAGAGTCGGCCACATTACTGTCGAATTTTGTCAACGTATTTGTCACCACGCCTGGTTTTGCCTGTATAACCTGTCGTTTATCGAAATGCTCGAAGAAAATAAGTATTACTTGCTAATCTGGATATAACGAAATTGAAAATCCAAGCATAACTAGTTTTACTGTAGCATAAAATGTGATAGCCACATCATCATTTCCCGGATCTCTTGGTTTCAACTCACATATCAGAAGATTCAATAACCGAACAAAAATACTATTTGCTTAGGTAACATGTATAGGGAAGAGTTGTCTTATCCTGATTAAAGCAATTCGTTCACATTTTCTGGGCTACTGGTTAAGAAGTGCGTGCAAGGGCCAGCACCTTCAACGAGGCAGGTAGTAGCTATCTTGTAAAATATTCATTTATATTGTAACTTGCCTTTACGGTTTCCTCTTTTACGCCATGTCTGTAGTGTCAAAATAAGGTAAAGGGGTTTGTTTTATTGCTGTCCGCATATGCAGCAAAACTTCCAAGATCGGGTATGTTGATTTATTCATGGAGAACAAAATCGACAGTTTGCAACTTCAGTCGTTCTCTCGGTCTGAACTTTGTGCCTACAGTGTAATGTTAAAGTGACTGCTTCACTGTGTCATATTCACGGCTGTATGTGAAAAACCGAATTGTAGTCCACAACCAAAATGATTATTGATTTGACTGTCAATAGAGCTTCGCCCAAATTCAAGATACAAAACACTTCGGTCGATATGTTCACTTGCACGAAGCAGAGCAAACAACGTAAAAGAAGAAACAGCCAACATTCATAGATTAGTGAGACAAGTTGAAAACACTTAATTATATACGATTTGATAATGTGGTCCCGATTTAGTTTAGTCTGTTCAAACTTAGGTTATTTCTAGTTTAGTCTCCTCCCTTCTAACGGCTCGATGAATAACCGGATAACGATGACTTTTTGTTCTGTCGACTGAGTACATGTATATGTTTTAATAGTATGCAATAACTGTGAAGTTGGAACAGCCAGTTCCATTTATCAATCCAAAGTTTGGATTCGTGATAAATAATCATGCCATTTACCCGTGTCAGGCGCCACAGCGCCGCATCTTGCAAAGTGAATCATTTTTCTACACTTAGAATAGTAAATTACATTTACCCATTGCGCCAACAGTCAGTCAAGTTATCGTACCAAGTAAAATAACTGTCTTTGAAATCACACCCGAAATTGAACACCGCGCGCTGTGAACTTTGTTATTTTGTCGCTGAGCTTGCAAACTAATAAACGGGTTTATCGTTACAGGTATGTATCTCGAGATCTGAAGCTTTCCTTCACTCTTTCTAGTCACACACGTAAAACGTTTGGAAAATAGGAACAGCACCAGATGCGCCAATAACAAAGTAACCACAATCCCTAGGCGGATACACTGCTTGAGTTAACTTTTTTCTATATCCACGACTAAGGTTTAAAATTGGTTCCAAGAAAGCCTGCAGTCTGGGATTGAGATGGTTCAATAAAACGTTCAGCAACATACTTGGACCAATGAACTGATCTGTAACCATCGGATGTCATGCGACTCAAATAAAATGACAAACGGTTACGTATGGTTACCCGTGGTTACTTGAGGTCTTCCCGTCGAAATGCCGTATTTTATGATCGTTTCTAAGAAGAAGCCACTATTTAGTAACCATTCTTCATCTTTCACTTGGTTAGTATCAGTTTCCCTGTGTGGCCTTCAGCATGAGTAGTTTTTCATTAAGTTTAGCGAATTTGAACAGCAGAAATGCAAATGAACGATAAGATCATAGTGATTCATTTAAAATGCGGTACAATCAGTGACAGAGGTCACTAAACTGTCCGGCCATTGGCAACAGATAGTGTGAACGTCTAAATAAGGCTGATTTCGTTGGTCGGTTCTCCCAAACAAAAACATCTGAAGTTTGCCCGATCGCATGGCTTCACGACAGAACACGGGAACCATGTGTCCGATAAGTAACTCTGAGGAAATATTGTAATGCTAGCGAATTGTCCAAATACGCTGACACTTCCTATGGTTTACGTCACCAGTTGGAGGACGGGAAAACACGCCTTGTGCAATGTGCGTTTATACTTTTAGGACTGAGAAAAACACATGAACATATAATATGCACACTTGATCGAGGCCATGAAATCTGTTGGACAACAACGTTTTTGACTTGGCAAAATGCGCTCATCCTTTTGACATATAATAAATATCGCCAGTTTGTTATTCCTAGCTGAACGTGTAGATGATAGAATAACTCATACATATGAGATTCCTGCCTATTACTTATGAAAACAGTTGATAAAAAGAACCCAGCGTACATGAATTCACTTTGTGGATAGTCATTACTGTGTTAAGTGGCAAAAGTGAAAAGAAACCTAATTGCTAGCTAAGATGCACCATCTTGGTGTTATTTGGCTCGGATGTAATGAGATACGTACATAAATGCCAATGTTGTGAGCAAGTACAAAAAATGCACAAAGGATCTATCTATTTCAAGATCTCAAGTGATAATGTAAAGCCGCAAAGTAAGGTTTCGTCAACAGTTCGTGGTTAACGGTCGGGAATTCACTGGAAACACACGACCACTTTCGTGTTTGTTGCTACTCACAGGGTATGCATACATGCAGCGCTACGATCACACATGTTACAAAAGGAACTACAGATGCTGAAATCTGCATCCGGTGCCTCAAAGTTCGTAGAGCTCGTCGATCAGCACATATGCTGACAACATCAACAGAAAGTTTTCAGAAATTCAATCTAGTTCAAGATAGTAGATGATATTGAAATTCTACCAACTCAGATGCTAACTGAGTTGACTACTTCAAACGTCCTCCTCTGCCTTCAATTCAGTAGGATTCATAGACGAAGTTCAGCGGGCATGCATAACCAGCGAATAGCCAAAACCGTGATTATGTCCACAAACTGAAGTGACGTGTGAAATGCACCGCGTGTTCTTTGTTCGTACTTCATCGGTAGGTTTGCTCATGTACAACGTACACCAACGGTAGCAAGATGCAAACAACAACACATTTTTTCATCCAGACTAAGTTGCTGAGTGCGCAAAAATGTTGGAGTGACTTTGAAATGAGCTTAAGTACACAGGTTTGTGCAAGAGCATGATCGAAGGACTACTTGTTCCCGGCAAGAACTTTAGTACTAATTAAGGCAGTAGTAACCTGGACAACCGTCGTTCGTCTGACGTAAATCTAATATATTTTTAGAGAATCTATAATTAAAGAGAGCAACACTGAAAAACGAGACCAGTTCTGACCGGTGTTTGGCTGAATTAATCAACAAATACCCTTCAGAGAACAGTGATGAAACGATGGGGTTAGTTGGGGTGCGTCTAGCTAGCGGTTGTTACCGTAGTGTCGTCGGCCGGTTCTTTCTTGGTTACTGGTTATAAGGTTGTTACTTTTAATCAGCCACTTCCACGGTACAGTGATTCAACCAGCCATGGTACTGGAATTTGATTGATTATGGTTTATCCTTCGTTATTCTTACCGTTCTAGGGGTGAGGCAGCCAGCAGAACACCACTCGGAGTCACCTAAGGCTACAGAAGATATTCGGTGATTTATAATCTGCCCCAGATACTATTTGCTCACGCTTAAAAACAGAGATCCATTGATTGTTGTAGATGTCACAGTCCTGCCTTCATTTGTCACGGCAAACATTGAACCGGTGATCGGATGGTTTCAATTATAAAACCCGAGTGAGAGCTTTCCGACCTTTTCAGTCTTTCTGACGACAACTGCCGGAGTATATACCAATATAATTAGATTGATTATATACCCACAGACAGATGACTGGTTAGTCATATTTGTAGTACGAACACACCTACCAGCCCAGTATGCACAGCGTATACCCAAAGCATGACATACACAATCCCGGTGGTCATAAGCTGCGTCCCCTTCAGCATGTCAAATGACTATAGGTGAGCTAGCATCGTTTATTCCTGGCATCTGTCGGATCTGTATCCCCTCCTTGTGCGGGCCAATGAAACTCTGTCAGTTAGATTACTCGTGTGAACATCAGATATGCGGTCACTTCCACCACTGAAGCCCAGAGAAACCACTTGCGACAAGTTGACAGGCGAAAGTGAAATCAAGGCAGATTAAGCTGGAAAACGTTTAGAGGACACTGCCTATGATAACAGTGGATAAAGTGGCAATGGTAGAATACCTATTGATCTTCATTCTCGGGGCACACAACGAATCGTTCATTCCACTTATTTCAACTGAATGCTGTCTTGGTATGTGAAGGCTTGATGTTTGCTGGAATAAGGTTACTGTTTCAAACTTCAATCCAGTCGGCTTCAACTGCGAAGTGCAAAGATGAACGAAACCGACCACATTGGAACAAAACCTTTGCTCTAGAAAAGTTCAGTTTTAGAATTGGATTGAATCGTCCACTACATTACCTCTAGTTGAAAGAGATCCAAGATTTCAAACATATAAGAATATATAATAATCAGAAGTAGGAATGAGGAAGTGTTCGAAATAGGTAGGTTGTCAGTTACTGACCGTCATCTTAACCAATAATTAGGCTAAACAATGAGCGACACAACTGATACTTTGTCTTCCGCCAATCTTTTTCGTGATCTAAAGGTCAGACAGCTAACTGATCAGTGGAATTACGTGTTAGTGATAAGTTATTACACATGTGAGTCACAAATCACAAATTTTCTTGGTCACGACCTACTTTTGAGGTGGTTGTGAATAAATTAAATTAACACCTTGTCACTACTGTCAATTTGATTAGCTTGGTGATAGTGCACGACAGGAAGAGTAGGAGGGGTGCTGCGGTCGTCAGTGTGCACATTCCGTGAACTAGCTGTTGGGGGTTTTATAAGTGCCTTCTAGCCGCACAGTTTACAACAGCGTCATATACCTGTAAACTGTTGTTCAAAATAAAGCAAGCTCAGTCAACACTTACATGTCAAGATGAACAACTCGTGAATATTGCACGGTTTTTGTGCGATTTTCCACGAAGATGCTGAGCAACGCGTAGCGATAAGCCGGCGATTCCAAATAATTAATGCACGATCGAGTCAAGCTGCTACTATATTACTGAACAACGTATCACTGTGAATAAGTGAACAACCCCAACAGTTTCGATTGACAGATCGTTTCCGGGAAATAGATTACAGTTTGTTGTCGAAAAGGCTAGCATAACATTGATACCTAACAGAATTTGACCGAGCAGTCAACAAGTTCATAAACAACGGGAACTAGCCGAGCCCTGCAAAGACGATGCACGCACCACCAGAGCAAAGTACGATAACAGACAGCTGACTATTCGAACAACTAGCAAACTGCCGCGATAAAACAAAAACACCTGGATCAATGTCGAGTTAAGGGTCACAAACAGGACTGGGAGAATATACTAGGGTAAACGCTTGGGAGGGATTGGGTTCGATTGCAATTTGACATGACTGAATTGTAAAAGATGATACAGTTTCATCCCACATTTGTGATCGTCGCCAGACTTCAATCGTCTGGACAACCTCTGCAACACACAGAGATTCTTGGATTAGTCGAGTTGTATGTAACTTTGACGAAAGTTATACACAGAGAACCAACAGGTGCTTGAATTCCAGATTGAGAGACAATTTGCCTCACAGGGTACAAAAGTCCGTGTCACCGGAGAGTATAATGTCGCTGAAATGTACAAACAACAAATGTCCCCAGTCACAAGACACGTCCTGAAAACTGGTCACGTTACCAACCCAGCTGAGGCACTAGGAATCCTGTTACGTAACTTCAATCCAAGAGCCTTGAGTTTTGCCGAGATGGTCACAAACAATCAGCTGAAAACGGTCTTGTTTGTCTAGAATCAGCTATTTATAAACTTGACCCCGCCTTGGGCTCAGTGACCTTTTCTAAACCACCATCTGACTATCCATCCTACCCCATTAATTGTTTGATACAGAAAATCGATTTCTGTCGTATAGTCAGTACCGACGAACCAACACGAAATGCTTGCGTTTGCCATTTTTCTTATTCTAAATATTTTGTTCAAACTTCTGAAAAGGATTAACTGTGTTAAATCCCCTTAACCACTGAAGTGTACTTCCAACAAAAGTGCGATTCCAAGACTTTGCTGGTTCGAGTGGCAGAGCAAACATTTTTGGCCGGCGGAATGTTGGACAAACGGGTCACCCTAATGAAAGTATTGGTTATGTCTGCAAAACCCAGACATGGTACTTGAGCACTCATGCCGATCAACAAGACAATTTGTCTCTGTATTGTATTTTAAAACAGCTACATTGTAAGTGTAGAGTCCATGAAGAGTTTCCAAAGAACACAGCTTCCGTATTGCTTAAATAACGAAGCTTCCTGAGCAATCAGGGTATTCTGCACAAATTTGTACATTTGACAGTGGAATCAGTCATTTTTTGGGAGAAACGAATGAATGCTGGAGAGAAGAATAATGTTCCATCTGAAGACAGATATCCGCTTGATTTCGCTCGCACGCAACATGTGAGCATGCTGCGTATTACATTGAATAGGTGGTTTAATTCAATCGACCGCCACTCATATTATGCCTATATGTCAGACCAAGTTGTCCTATGGATACGGTCGGTGAGATTGAACGCAATGTTGTCAGTCAACAGTTTATAACTGTTTAATGTCTTAGTTAAATGAATGGTTGAATTAAAAGGACTCAAAGGGGAGTCTTCTTTTTTACGCACACATTACACGTCATATTTCACACAACTGATCCACTGTTAGTTGAAAACAAGATGGTTATACTAAACGTAACCGGAGGCCAACATAGCCATTCTGTTTGCAGAGCTGAACAAGAATAAACAACGGTTTCATACTGAAAGTGATTTAAAGCATCTCCTTGGACAGATAGGTGTGAACTGGCTTACTTCCGACGTAATTCGGCCAAGCTAATGATGATCGCTTGTTCAAACGATGATTTTGTTTTTCATCAGTCACCGGGTAATTTACCACTTGATTAAGCTGAAGATCTTTCACAAATGAAAACATCTTTTGCAATCATAAAACAATTTATTATCGACTCCTTCGTACAGAGATAGTCGACAAAATCGTGTCTAAGGTATATACTACTAATACTATGTAACATGAACAGAACTCAAGTCTAGCGTTGAGCATGTGAGGTCCTTTCGAATCTGACGGCCCTGATCATAAATTAGCAATGTTTAACTAGAACCCAAAAATTGATCGACAAAACAAAATTCCTTTTGTTTGAGCTCATCTGATACCAATAGTAGGTTCCTAATTTACTCAGCCGAACTGACGAATTATTTAAAAGATTAGCAGATCACTGGATATTAGTGAATTGTAGCGCAAAGTTGCTGCAAGATTATACATCTATGTGGTGGGTTAACAAAAATCCGAGCTTTCATTTGAATGCTTTTTCGAGATCTGACATTAAAAACATAAATATATGACAGAATTTATTGTGAACTGTTGCTAAATATGAGCTTTAAAGCACAATATTAGGAAAGGAAGAAAGTTTTGAACCATATGCTGATTGATAGGACTGTATCTCAGCAGAAAGTAGACCAAAGCCATCCATTTTGTCTTCAAACCTGTGAGATAAAGTTTCATGAGATAACAGTAGATAAGAGCAAAAAAGTATGATTTAGAGAGGTATTTACAAGACACTTAGTAATACTCTCATATACATATATATATATATATACATATATTACTTGATCATTTGTGGCACTTTATGTTGTTAGGGGAGTTTCATGTAAATGGCTTGCTTGTTTTGTCTGAATTTCACCTCGTGTAGGTTGTTTAATTTATTATTGATGTCGGCACAGTTTGTTTATCTACGCAGCATAAGTGTTTCAAATGTTTCTGCCAGTACAAACTTCAAGATTTCCAGATACGATGGCCAAAATAATACTATTATTCCAATAATGCTTTGAGTGTTTTTAGTTGATAGTGGCTAGTCCAATCACTCAAGTATGTTTAAATCGAGTCACTGACCATCTCAACGATATGAATCACAACGTAAATGGTGCATAAGTTTTACTTCTTTCGGTCAGTACAATGAGCGAACTAGTTATGAACCCTTTTGAAAACGCATACTTCCTGCTGCGGTCCACCAGAGTTTACTTCAGTCGCACATCGCTGCACAGGACAGAACTACATGATTCTGAACTGCTGATGGATGTATAAAAGTTGCAAAATACCAAGCACTACAGTCAATCTGTGTATCATTTCGTCAAAAGTATGAAGAATGTCCATGGGAATATTTCATTTCATTTATGAGCTAGTGGACACAAATTCTAATGAATTCACGAAAATGTCTAAATTAGCCCACCTTTAGCAAAGCAATAAAAACAAGCTAGAGTGAAGTTCATAAAACTCCTGGCTAAGTCACCCATTACAATTTCGGAAGCTTGACTGTGGGAATAATACAAAAAGTTTATTGTATTAATGGTTAAGATATACGGAACTCGAGTTGCACAATCAAAACTTGATGTACTGATGAAACGTTTAATGACTTTTTGTCCGACTTTCAACAAACGAACCGGAAAACGATAAAAGTTTCGGATTGTGAATCGCAGGATTAATGCTCGGCAAGTCGCAGATATAAGATTTACTAGTTCCGTTAATTACTGTGATTTGTCTGCCTTCAAATGTGGTTTACTTCACCAGTCTACTACCTAGATCCATCGTCCGAAATCGCGTAATATGTGAACCCCTATGTTGATTCAACATATTGTATTGGAATGATTTGAAGGTTTTATGCTGAGTCAAGTGCACTAAGCCTTCGTTCATCTCACAGTGAGTCAAAACTGGAGAAAAATTTCCTAACCTGTCAATCTACGAGGGGGAGTCAACAAGTAATGCCATTTTATTTCGGACAGGTATAATCACCAACACAGGAACATGTATTATACATCAAAATAAAGCTGGTCCTCTATGGATCACATCCCTACTTCTCAAAATAGTCACCGTTACGCTCAATAGCAACGTTCCACCTTTGAATGAGCGCATGTATCCCTGCCTCGTAAAATTTTGTTGTCTGTTCTTTGAGCCACTTCTTCACTGTGGTTTTCACTTCCTCGTCACTGGAATAATGTTCGCCTCTCAAACACTTTTTCATGGGGCTGGAGAGGCGATAATCTGAAGGCGCTAAATCTGGTGAGTATGGAGGATGCCGTAAAGTTGTCCACCCGAATGAGGCGATTGTCTCCCTTGTCTTGGTACTTGTGTGTGGTCGAGCATTGTCTTGCAGAAGGAGGACTTTGCTGATTGGCAAGTCGGGTCTCACTCGTTGGATTCTCGCTCTGAGCCTCGTCAAGGTCTCGATGTAGGCATCAGAGTTTATTGTTTCTCCTCTAGGCAAGAAATCAAGCAGAATGACACCTTGAGCATCCCAAAAGACAGTCGCCTTGATTTTTACAGCTGACTTTTGCGTCTTGAACTTTTTTGGTTGCGGTGGTGATGAGTGGCGTCATTCCATTGACTGCCTCTTTCATTCCGGTTCGTAATGATGAACCCATGTTTCATCACCTGTTACGAGTCTTTGAAAGAAGGTGTTGTCTCTTTGACTTTGTTCAAGAAGTTCAGTGCAGGCAGTGACCCTGTCAGCCTTGCGTTCGGTAGTCAGCTCTCTCG
>JTDE01000077.1:380611-397607 GCA_014338405.1 Paragonimus skrjabini miyazakii
TTGGAGGAATACAATTCGGACGGGCGTCCGCGAGTTCGACGAGCAGCTATTGCGCGGCCGAGAATGAAAGCGCGCAGTACGCAAAGGAACTATCGGTGCTATAGGTCATGGTGACATGACTATATGGCGTTGCGATGTGTGGGGCCGTGAATGCGTTGGCCGGTTGGGATTAGTAGGTCACCAGCATACTCATAGTGCAACGTCGGCGAAGTGACAACGAGTACGTTAGGCTCAGGTAGGTCATATCAGCATATCCATTCTCTTTCTGTTAACTATTGTATCTACCAAGACCATGGTCGTTTGGCAACTAATCCGCCCCTCTTTTCAGCAACTTGGGTGTCTGTGATATTCTACCAACCCTGTTCTTGAGCTTTGTTGGTGTATTGAATGATGAATCGTCTGTCTGATCTTTTCGTAGTTCAACTTTGAGTTTTGTTTTTCAACTTTATCCTCTCCAGAATGCACTAGCATGCACTCGTATACTGAAATACTTCTTGTAATACATTTTACGTATCTTTCTTCCTAGTATAGATATTGTCATTTCAGCCTCTCTCATTGTTTATTTTCCGAGAGATAAAGGTTTCCTTTACGTGCTAGCCATTCAATTGCCTAACCAGCATTGGCCGGTTGGACAGAATGGTCTCACTCACACACCTACTGGTCTTATTCCTTCGGGTTTACACCGGATATGTGGTGTGTAAGTGGAACCGCAAGTGGTTCAGCGCAAGCCCCTTGGGTGGATGGTTCAAAGCGCAGGCGTCCTTTGGTTTCGGTCACTGTGACGGGATAATCCGTTTCGGATGCCGCCAACCATCTTCCTTTACCCGTTAACCCGCCTAATACGTTAATACATACCGATCAAGCGTTTCATGTAGACACAACAGACACATATGACCAAACCCATCACCACCCACTTAAACTCCTACCCAGTTGGATAGACATCCACAATTTCCGAAGCATATAACCATTTTTCAATTTTATATGTAAGTCCAATGAATCCTTTATAACTGTATATGTTTAATGAGAATTACAGAAAACCGCCGTTTGCGATCTGGAATTCTCATGCACACCTTATGTATAACGGCAACTGAATTGCAATAGTGGACAATCTGTCGTTGATATACAAGTGACTTAAGACTGAATATAACATGCTCGTGATAGGGTAGACTGAAATATCATGCCATGAAACACAGGTATCCTGTAGCTCAATAAGAAATGTTTAAACCTCTAACTGAAAACTTGAACAACGACCCCGAGTAAACAGAATTCATACACACGAAATAAATATTAATGATAACGGCAATATATTTGGCCGGATTTATTTCATTCTCGGGTTGTCACAATAAGTATTGTGTTTGAGGTAGTCCTAGACGAAAAGATCGAGTGGTTTACGACCCGGTGACCTTGATGGTCATTTGACCACCATCCTTAATCATCTCAGTAATAACTTCCATCAACCACGCTGCATTTGTAAAGTGATCACTAGAAGCTATCTACAGAATCATGTGAGCATCGACTAACAATAGACAAAGACAAACGAAAATTGCACATGATTAACATTACTTATTAATCAAACGTCTGTTCTTTAAAACTCTTCCTTCACTATATAGAAAATAGTTTGTGAGTTTAAAATATTTTTTCAAGCACCATCGTCTGTGTGAACGAAGCCACTGTTTTAAAGCAGACACCATGAAAAATGTTTCGTAAGCATTTAATCGGACGTCTTCGTAGGTCAGCTCAAATTCTACAACTGAAGGAGTTTACTCAAAACGTCACCGATTTTGTCTCCACTATACAGCAAAATATTTCTTACCGGTGCACATGAAGTGACAGATCGGTCATTCTACCTATTCAAAATAAACTACACGGTTAGGCAATTTATAGATGCGTTATGCTACTTAGTGTACAACGAATGAAATATCTGAATAACCCAACTTTCAAAGGTGACAAACTTTCGTATGAAATAGATTTTCTTTCTTCCAATGGCGTGACATGTAACGGATAAAACTAAACGTCGTACACTGACGAGCACTCGACCTTGCTAAAGTGTAACTTCATCATTTTATAATTTACTCCTGTTGCACGGTGGTGACTCATTAGCTTGCTCTATCTAACCGGCCTCATCATTCCCTGGACAAATCGCACAGGCATGGTGAGCCGGCTTATTTTCCCCCAACAAATCTAGGTCTTTCCTGTACTACTCGACCTCACACAGAATTAATAGCCCACGATGCAGTAAGTTTTCAGTTGTGCTGTTTGCTTTTGTCTAATTCTACCCATTCGGCTGGTCTAATATACCGCCGGCTTGTGAATGTCACTTCCAACCCGTCGGACGGATTTTATTGCGGTGATAGTTTTATCTCCCAATTCGGACATAAAAAGGTTACCGCACCATTAAAACTCAGTTAAACGTCCACAACCTGAATATCAGAATATCAACCAGTCACACGACCTTTTTCGATTGGTCGATAGGCTCGGGAAAACGAATCGGCGCACATGAGATAGTGTCCACTTCACAACATACGAAGTGTACATTTGAGTGGTAAATAAGGAAATCAGTGGAGGGCTAGCGTATCTATTGACCAGTTACAGTTATCTTGTCCGAAATTCGTCTGTTTCGGAATTAAAACATCTATAACATATACTGTGCAATCCTACATTGAGTGTTGAAGTATTGATAAGATGTCTCACAAGCCGTTAACAATTGCTTTTCCAGCATTGTTTGTGTTGACACTATTAACTTCCTCACTTCAGCTAAGTCGCATTCGGTTAATTCTACAAAAAGAAAAATAACTTCTATAGAAACAACAAAAGATTTCTACTGAACATAACCATAAATACTTCTTCGATATTTTTTAAACAGACTAACGAATTGATCTAAATAATGCCGTCTAAAACGAATACCACTGAAAAGGTAACGAAGCGGGTTCGAACTTCGACTTATCAGAGTATGGTTGGAGTTTAACTACCTCAGTTCCGGGCAAACCTTACCTGAATACTCCTTATAACAAAGTGAGTGGAAAGTAAGAATCGAGAAAACGCGGATTCGCTAAAAAGAATACCTGCTTATTTTCATTCATGTAGCAGGAGGGTATACGGTTTAATCATGTATTTGCTGGCATTCTTGTTTTTAGTGAAACTGTCTACTGTTTCTTTTTCACTCACCCAATCAAATCATCACATATACACTGATCATTTTCTTGAAAAGTTAAAATGAGAAAACCCCACAAAAATACAGTCATTACGATTTTCTTGAAGACATCCATGTTCAATGGTTCGTGTTATCCGATCCGACTAGCGAAGTGACCAACTTGAACGGTCTATATGACTGTTCAATGCATACATCTGCTATGTTGGAGTGAAGCCACTTACAAAAATATAACTTACAACTCACATTCATGGACTCCAGGAGTACACCCAGTGTGCATAGCATTCCCGCTATTTAGAATCAGTTGAGTTCTTTATATGTTTCAAACTTCCCTTTTTTGTCGCCGGAGCACTGTTATGTAAACCTTTTTGAAATACCTGAGACAGTTGCACTGTTTGCGCCGTTGCTACCAATATAATCAATGTCACTGTCCTCTGTTTTCCCAATTTCCTAGACGAATACATTTCTGCAGCTTTTCTAGAAAACTCTCATGACCAAAATTTTCATTTTCGGTCTGTTACACTTCATATTCAATTCGACACTTTCCGCGTCCCAGCCAAAAGCTATAGCTTGGGATAACCGTCCGAGTGAATAAAATATGTCAACTGCATAATCAGGCAATTGCAAACAGGCGTAGAATGTGCATTTCATTGGAGCATCATGAATATTTCGGACAGTTTAAGCCGGTGTCCAACCGAGTTATTATAGCCACGGTTATTATTGCGATACTAATCATTAGTATTGTTGCTATTATTATATTAACGAGTCACACAAAGTAACGAAGATTTTGCATAGCTATAGCTTGGAAAGTACACTGAACACTTTCACACTGCAAATTCATTGGTGTTAATGTTGACCTTGTCACATTTCGTTTGCTCAAAGTTGCCCACAAATAAAGTTTACAGCTTTGATGACAGGTAAACAGTAATCACGCTAATCTTCTTTGAATAATTAAGTGAGTATGTAAAACCTGTATTAATAATGATTAATCCGTTCCGTTCAGACGTGCAGTTAAAAAAAATTGTGTTTAGGACAGTCAGAACAATGAGGTACTAACAGGCTGCGTTTTGAATGCAAATCGTCATTGATTCAACGTGCTGTTCACTAACCTTCAAACAGACAGGGAATTTTTTTATATTTCAAATTTAACATCACCCACAATTAGTTACAGCTATCACATTCCTATAGACTTACTAGCCGGACCCTTCTGAAAAGAATACCGCTCAACAAGATAATGATTTCTGTCATTTCAACCTGAAGAGAAGTCCTACTCCAGAAGTCATCGATCGGAGGTAACAGACAGTAACTGTGTCTCTTATTGAGACGATCGGAAAACCTGACTATTTCTCACAAGCAAAAGTGGTTAAGCGTTCATATATGATAATTCGGTCGTGCCTATTGTGAGATCACTGGCGCATCGGTCAAACACGGTTGCCTCATGAAAGCGTGACCGGAGTTCTAGTCGTGGCCGTGGCAAGGATATGCACTACTGACGAGCTCTAATGAGAACGAAACTGGCGTCTAGTGTTTCTTTTCGAAAGGTGCCGACTAGAAAGTCTATGGCAGTGCAACAGCTGTAATCAGTTGTGTGTGCTGTTCACCTTGAAATAAACCAAATGCCCGACTACTCCTCAGGAATCTTCTTTAGTCAGAAAGGGAATTTTCGATAATAAACTCCAGAGTGGATTGTCGAGCCACTTGGGTCGCTCGTCGTTCCACAGTAGTATTTCATCAGTTGTTGCCTGTAAAGCGCCTTGCTCATGTCGTATGGATATTGTGGTGATTTCACCGTACGGAACTACGCCTAACACGACTACACCCCGACGTGCGCTCAAGTGCGTTCGTGCATGCACACGTAAACTGTGTTCGCCTGTTTCGCTTATCGTCCGGCGTGAAAACAGGCATGATTGAACCGGCCTACTCGCACGACAACGCGTCTGACAAATGAGAGATCGTGGAGCTGTGTTCACTGATGAAATTAGTAACCTCTCCGTTCCCTCAAGAACGATTTATCTGTGAGAAAACTTGAGATTTTCCATCGAGCTCTCAAATCATTTCTAAGCAGATAATACCTGCATCGTATTCGACTACAATCATATGATTTATCTGTTATGAAGTAACTTAAAGGTAGTAAACATACGCTTTTGGCCACTGTGCATTTAAATCTCGACGGCTCCCGATAGTCCTCTTCTGTGGGGCTGGTCCTCCGGTGGCCATATGTTTGACTTCACCGTAATTGCCAAAACTTTGCGCTTCGGCATTCCATTAGGGCCTCAGGTACGTGGAGGCTGAAGTAAAGTTGCTGTCATTGCTGCAATCTTTTGACGAGTTATTAGTTCAGTGTGTTCTGCAAGTGTCTGACTGCCATGCATCCAAAAATTATCGGGGAATCAGAGGCAGCTCGTGGAAACGTCGACCGAACTGTTAGAGCAAATGTATAATATACAATTTTGCCTCGTGATACTGGTCGACTAATCCATACGGTGGCTAGATGGTGTCACACAACACTCCAGGCCCAGTCTGATGTCCTGAAAAGGAATGATATACTTTGCGGGGCACCTGCGCACACGTAGCGCAAAGTCGTGAATCAACTTTGTGGACATCCTTGAAACCAAACTTATGTGTAACCCCGAAGTTACGTAGGTGATTGGTATTTTTACGTCAAGTGCATCGATGACAGATTCCCAAAGTTCAACCTGATATTCAGCAAGTATAGGTGTAGCTCCAAACGGTTAGTTAAACCGTTGGTCATGAAACGCTTTCTGTTAGTCATCGTGTACTATGTATCCATGTAAATGATGTGAACACATATGTTGAGAATACAGCTAGACATCTGATAAATATAACCTCACGAATTTATGCTTCAAAGTTCAGTCAGCAGGAATAAACAGTAGTTTAAAATATCCGGGTATCATAAAATAACTTTCTTTGGGTTATTCCATTACCTTTAACGAACAGTCTTCACTACAGCATGTTGATTATTTAAGAGTAAACAGAATGGGTGTTGTACTATTAACTTGGCAATTAATGCTGACCGCATTCTCAAGCAGGCATTTTGGCTATACTACCATAAAAGACTAGTGTGTCCATTGCTCACGGGAGGCTAGGAACATTCTTACTGCTACTAATGTGTACTTAGCTTGATTGTTGCCAGATGTATATCAAGAATGTGCACCACAATCTCTTGAAGGAACAGGACTTTTCTTAGGTACGGCAATAGGAAATAAATGTCTTAAGCCTCTCATGGTAATTTCACCGCTTACTGTACCCTGTATGTAAAAATATTTTTTTAACCAGAGGCCTTCTGATGTGCTTAGTCAGCAGGAACTGGTGACACGTTCCCGAAGAGACACCAATGCAACATACGTTCGTGCCTTTGACAAATCAAGTGAGCGAATGGAAAACAATCGATCGCACCTTTCCTGAAGTACGGTTCACATGGATGCAGTCTAATCTTTCAGTACGTCTACTAATCTGATAATTTTTGGGAGGAGGGGGGTAAAAATGATCACCGACGATTTTTGAGTCGATGTTGATGATTGAATTTCTTCGGAGACCCTTCTCTAATGACTGACTATTTTGGGCGCTGAGACTAGAATAGTGGGACGCATAAGCATATTCAACTTCAGCGCCACTGACGAGTCGAGTGAACTTGCACGACTTGACGGCACCTAAACCAAAATGAAATGCCACAATGCAGTCAATGCGAAGAAGATTCTCATCGTCGAAAAGTCGTCGGGTAAACTTCTCGCTGAGATCAAAATGTCCATCCGCGACTTTTTGATAAACCTTAGTCTTAAACCCCAAACTTATTAGAGATCGTTCGTCCCTGGTGATTTCACGGCGGTAACGTATTTTTGTCGCTCTGGGAGCATTCCTCGCGAGGACCGTTTACGATGTTTATGGCTATAAGTTACAAATCTCCAGCTACTTATGGCATGCCAAAGACTCCTGGAAAAGGTGCTACACTCTAATATTGTTGATCAATTCTCCTTATCGTAAAGTTTCTAAACGACATTTTGATTTTGTACAGCCAGTGCAGCCAAAACTTGCATGTGCTGACATGGAAAGTTGAGGTCCAACTAGTAAGTTTGACTTCCGATGTCATTGTGGCACACGAGGCAATAGAATCCTCTAACGTACACTTGCCAATGATATTCCAACTGACGGAATCATAAACGTAGTTTATGGATATGAATTTTTAAAAACTGCGGTTAATGTCTCCTTCAAAGCTTCAAGCTGCCAGTCGACTTGGTCGTTTAATTAGATGTAGGTTCTGCCATCATGCCGGTTTTTAAGGGCCTTGTTATTCACAATAGGGATGAACCCAACGCACAAAGTTGAAAACTGGCTGCTATTTTAAAGTTTCATATACTCGTTGATGAAATGCAAAATGATAACAAAAGGTGGGAGCATTCATGTAGCGTAACCAACTATTGATTAGTCTTCTTATTTTCTCGTTATTTTTAGAAAGGATCAGTAAACGGGATGGTGTAAGAATGTGACCTGCAAATTTATCTTTTTGTTTGTTGTTTATCTTTCACAGCCTTGTACAGCACATCTGGATTCCCTTCCATTCAAACTGTAAGTTTAATGCACGAGGTACAGACTCAAACGTAACACGTGATAGACAGAGCTGCTAAAGACACATCCATTTAACTCATATGTTCTAGAAGTATAAAGATCGTAAAATCCGTTTTTCAGTTCCTGAAGTAGCAGCCACTAGCTGCGTAGATTCTTAGTTTGTATACCTGATACAGATTATCTGGCAAAATTTTATCGCCAACATTTTTGTTTTATTTCAGTTAATGTTTAGCCCTGTGCGCACACAAGATTTAAAAAATCTCGTCGAGTAACTGATCAAAAAAGAGGTGGAACTGAGTACCTATTAACAGATGTTTGATCGCTTCAGCCGGTCTTGGATCTAGTTACTTGTAAACCGGATAACAGTCAGCTGGCGTATGAATATTTTCTCATCCGAACCTCAAGCAGGTCATCTGACGATAGGTTTGTGTCAATCCAACTCAGCAGCAACCTATAAAACTGATGCACGTTTGGTTCATGTTTTAAGAATCTGTCGTTTTCTATCACCATTTCTGTGCTTGTAATATTACAGTTGCTCTTCTGAAGCAACTTATCTCGATCACACAAGACAACTGCTAATGATGGGCAAACATTATCACTCAGTTTGACTTAGTAAAGACCAGTCCAAAGACATCTATTCTGGCACAACTCGTTAACACCTGGTATCAGACTGCGAACAGTCAAACAGTCAAATTGTCTTTACATATACGGGGATATTTTTAGGCAGTATATGCCTACGTCTGATGTGTACGGCCGAACCTATGGTTATTCTTAAACTGCATCCAGATATGTGTGTATAAAAAAGATTCAGAGATTCCATCTAGTCAGGTCAACTTGTGATCGTTAAGAATACATTCCAACATGAACCAACTATGCCAACCACATCCTAGTCTTCTCTCCTCCAATTCCAACCAGTCTCATCCGAATGTTAGTTAGCCTTCGCCCTTAATATGTGACGTTTAACTATCGTCTCTACACTCGCTAAATACTCCCACCTTCTGCGCGTGATTTGACCCGAGTCCCCTCATTTGATTACAGCTGTCATTCGGGACAACAAGTCAAGTGCTTTCGCTATCCATTCCATGGTTGCTGGTTTTATAACTGTGAAACTTTCGAAAAAATTTATTGAAAAGGTAACTTCGCTCGAACTCACTGTTCTTATGACAGTAGGAAGAATCGTTACTTAAACGAAGTAATTACAGTAAGTCAGAGGTTTGAAACCGTTTCATCATTGCACAACCTCGAAGTATGCTTCAAATACAGTATCCGATGCAAACCCCTGTAATATGACCTGTGTGTAACACTCCAGGTGAGCAAAAAATATATTGAGTTATTTATTGGTTATCGCCTAATAATAAGGGTAAATAAGAAACCAATACAATATTGTACTACCCTGAATTACAGTTCAAGTCGTAAACCTGTGAAGGAAAGTCTCATAAAAACCATTTTGATAGATAAAGTATAATCAACCCAAAAATCAATCATGAAAATAAACCTTGTTTGCTGTTTAAGTTTTCCACGAAGTCAGATAGACATAAAGGTTCAAAGTAATATGTAATCCAGTTGTATTATCACACATTTTATCGGAACGTACACTAACAGACATCTAATTGTGGACTGGAGAAAACAAGCTACCAGATAAACGGACATTTATACAATCGTCATCTCAGTTGTAAATGTTTTTCTCTTTGCATTGATCGTCCAATAATCATAAATGCTATTTAACTATGTGAAAGACGAAACTGTAGACAGCCTACACATTCCAAAGTCACGGTCAGCAAACTGTGATTGCCCGATGCCAATGTACACTCTTTTCACCACATATTTTATAGACTAGAAGCTCCATCCTTAGATAGAAAAAATTCGCTAGCCCAACAGCTAGTCAGTTGTTAATTATTTGAGCTCCTATGTTTCACAACTATAGTCGTTAGTTGCGTTCATTAACGTGCGAATGTTATATAAAACCTCAATGCTGAATTATCACGGCTAATGTATCAAGTGCCATGTAGTTAGTGTGAGCTCTCTTGTATTGAACAAATAATAGGTTTGCCGATACTCTTGCGAACAGTAGCAAACTGAAAAGTTTAATCATCGGACATATTGCAAAGGTAAGTAGTCAACATTTTAGTGACAGTTTTAGTGTCAATAAAACTGCATGTAAAAAGGAAGCCTTTTTTCCTACATCAAAAATAACTGTTATGGAATTTCCCTTGGGTGTTTTGAAGAAGAGAGGAATATGTCGAGCACAGACACATAGTTGGGTAGCAGGGTACACAAACTTGGAAAACTTAATTATGCAGATGAGTCGGATTACACAAGGGATACCACGATTGATTCGCTGACCGAAAATGTCCACCGACCACTTACGTCTCTTTCATCAATTCAGTGTTTTCCAACCGTGTATGGTTGTTGTACATGCGGTTGTGTGTGTGTTGCAAGGCGTGAGCAGCTTAGTAGGTGTGTTTGGTTCTCAATTGGTTGATAGTTACATCATCGTTCCACATCACAACTTTTTGAAAATTTTCGATCAGCTACGGAATACTTCGATTACATTTATCTCAAAAGTTACGGCAAGAAAACTTAAAACATTAGAGAATGTAAGCTGTACCATAATTAGTCCTATTACAGACTGGTATAGCTCGGATTCTCATTTGACAGAAACCAGGCGATTGAGTAAGTTTAATTCATCATCCATGGAAAATAATGTCTAACTGCTTCTAATTAGGCAAACAGTATTAAACAAAAGTGCATTATTTCTTGTCCTTCACAAAGCGCATACCATACATGCACTGTACGTCGAAGAGGCGATGTTTGGTCATCTTGGTTTTTACACTAACAGAATTCGACAGAACCGACTCAGTCATAAGGAAACCAATTCAGACGGGGTTTACTGTGAGTTATTTTTCCAACCCACTGGTCAAAACACAAAAACAGAAGGTTCTGATCTGGCGATGAGATTCTACATTACAAATGTCAACTCGTTAGAAATCATCATCATCATCATCATCATAGACAGCAATACATCAGTGATTCACACTGATGCTTAACTGCCACACAACCATGAAGAAGAAGAAGAAACAAACCCTGTTTAGGAAGAGAGAAGAAAAAAGAGGGAGGGGAGGGGACCTAACCACTCGTTAGAAATGCTGATTGGTCGATTGTAAAGGCTAAAACATTGAACTAATTTGTTTGGAATTTGGTCCGTCACTTTGAAACCAATAGATGTAAGCGGAAACAAAAATCACTGTTCTCTCTTCTACAACATAGATTATACTGGAACCCGTTTAAATGAGTATGACTTGGGAAAGAAATGTCATGTACGAACAATTTGCTAATTACGCACCCTATTCCGCACTGTCCGTTTGCTTGATGAAATTAACCATCAATTTCCGGACCAGGAGGAAAAGATTCTGAAGATGAAATCTGGTCACAGAAACCACAGCTAAACCAAGTGTCGGTGGTATACGCACGCTTCCGGTAATGGTTAAGACAAAGACGAACACCGAATCTGATAACATAATTCAATGACGATCTTACCGTGTTGATGTGAACCCCATGTGGTATGGTGAACAGTACAATAGTGTGTACTCAGCAGCAGTTGTTTGCGGGTATGCACGTACCGGTGCACAATTTCCACAAACGTCAATGTTCTGATCAGCATCCTGTTCAAAAAGAGTGGTTGCACCCCATATGTGCTTATATGGTCAGATTTGATGTAACTGGTCAGGATCCGCTGAGTTTGGCGGCGAGAATTATACGAGAGTTATACGCCCTTTGCTTTGTATTTTCAAGTTTACGGAGAAAAGGGGTGTATGAATGTAACCAGAAATAGTTCAGAACAAATCATTTGTGGTAACATGCGTGCCAGACTCTAGAGTCTCAATCTTATTCCAGACTGCATACAGACAATTTCAATAGTGACCAGCTAGTGCAGCGAGCCGTGAAAATCGGTTGCACAAAGAGTAGTTATTCAGAGAATAGATAAATGGAGTATCTAGTTCGACAACACATTCAACACAAACACTAATCCCCACATAACGATAATCCTGGGACGCTACAGTTGCTAATGTATGGAAAACACCACTTCTCACCGGAGTATCCTTTCTTGCAATGTCTTCCGGTTACTCCAATACCCAACTATCTGCCTCCGTTTGATTACTCAAGAATTTGATCGGTCATCCATGATACTTTCCCCCCTCGCAAAGATTATTCCAATTTTAGTAGCAGTCACGCGTGCTCTCTTCGTTCTCATAGTAATCCGTCTAACAGCCTTGGTGATTTTGACACACCTGGTGCGTGTTCTCGCATGATCAGCACGCCTTACCACTTGCCTAGCTGGCTTCTACGAAAACAGACCTTGATGCTTTTGCTACCTCAACTTTAGCTCATGGCTTACATTACTTGTGATTGTTTTATCCCGAACCACAACATTTCTCTCCAGCAGTGTTGCTTTCTCGTGAATTGTAGCAATTACCCCTTTAATCCATTTCCGAGGATTCATCAGGTGCCTTGCAGCCGTCAACTACAGTGCTTTCGTTAAGCAGCCCTAATTAAGCAGACGTAATTTTAGATAATGAGGATATGTAGGTTTCTGACGGGTTTTCATACAAAAGATGCATAAATGGCAACTGAGGCATTAAGAACGGAATGGATGTACTATTCAACGTCATGACACTATTTGATAATTCGGGTGTGTCTGAGGCCGCATACAGAAATCTCCCTAACTGACGACTACGAATCCTGGCCACTCAAAGTAGAGGACGTAAGCAGTCCCAAAAGATCTGCTGTCAGCCTTCGGTTGCTGGCATCTGGGATCAATGACAGGTAACAAAGAGCCGGAAGCGTGCACAGACTTACGATGTTAGACTAGGTGTTAATTTTACCAACTGTATGTCTACCACACTAAACACAGTTTGTTGAAACCACACCTGACTGACGGACTAGGTAAGGTGAACCACTGATTCTATGAAGCTAGGAAATGAAACCAGTCCACAGTAAGTTAACCATTGTGGATCGAGTTTAGTTTTTAGGTTATGACCCTCGCAAATCATTTAGCCGGTGACTGCAGATATTGTGATGAAGTAGATGCTAATCTAGTTTAATGGCAGGAGGATTATCTATTTTTAGCCGGGTTATCTGTGATGTAAGTGCAGTTAATGAGGTGGGGATGTGAGAACCCCAAGAAATTGGTCTTCCGGTTGATCCCTAACGTTCAATTATAGTTTAGTGGTTTGAATACAAAGCATGCGCACCTTGATGTGAACCTCAGTTGTTCAATACGTAGATGCTTTTATCATGCGTGTGCGATTTTTCCGCCATGTCGCGTTTTAGCTAGGATTTAATTTTTTTTTCACGAAAGTTATGTGACAGATAAACACTAGCGTCAGCTACTGACGTACTTCTATCCACTTTGGTTCACAATGGTTGTTCCATGCAATGAAAGTTCATACAATGCTGTGGTTGTATCAGCTGGGTTTATCAAGCTGACCTATACTGTTCCTTTTGAATTTCAGTGTATGTGATCTGGCCTTCTTCACAGGAGACAAACTGGTAAACTTGAATTAATCATGTATGTGGACCAGCATCATCGCAAAATTATGTTTGGATAAATATATCGTACCCTCACATTCAGAAAGCTCCAGGTCGCAATCATGGCCCTTTGACATTAATGTGAAATTGTCATACTTGTCTACGCCAATTACTTGCCTATCCGAAGAAAACACAACTATTGCGTCTAGTAATGCTCGGTGTGTTTGGTCACGTATGCATAGCACGTTGTGCATAAAAATAAGACAGGAGACACACCTTCCTTTTTGGACATTCTTTCAACCCGAGTCCAAAGAAGTATCGATCGGACGACCAAGTATCGGTCGTGTCCAACAGGTAACTTACTCATGGAGTGACAGAACACACTGACACCGAAATTCCCTCGGTCGCCCTACGCATCATGCTAAGCAATTTTGTTGCCAGTCTAGACAGCGTGTTGATTGGTGATTGTTACTTGACGTCATGACTATAGTTCTCAGTGGCCGATTTTTTTAAGTTTTCTATTTCTCTTGACGATGAAAAGGTATAATGCCCAATCATGATTAAGGATATGGCTACCTTGCTGTTACACCGTTCGTTCTAAAAATGGCAAATTATAACAAACCGAGTGTTTGACCAGATTAAGATTCCACTGCCGAACTCACTCTGTACTTAGTCAAGGTCCTGTTGTAGTGGGACAAATCATACCAACCACACAACATGGCATCTGACGAAGATAACACGGTAACCAGATCCCGCCAGGTTAACAACCGAATGGCAAAGGAAGACCTCTGGCTCAATTTTGGTAAAACTGGTTGGCTCGAATCACAGAATTGACATGAATGTTGCTATTAAGTTGATTTTCGGCGTCATACGTGCTAAGCTCTATTGTATGAAATACCGTTGCACCGGAGACAATCTGAATCCATCAGTCAGACTCATTTGTGCCTTTGTACTGTTTACTTAAGCCCTCAAATTGACGCAGCGCTACGTATTCTCCCTCATATTTTGTTGTACTGTGTGCGAATCTTTTTCGTTTAACGATAACTTGTCGGCTTCCCCTTTACCTTTCACATTCTGTATGAAAGTTGTACTGTGTCGCTTATGATTTTAGAACTCCTCAGTCAGTCATATGCCGTTGTCTCGATGTGCACCCTACTTCAATTTTCCGGTCAAAACACGGATTTTACCAATGAAACTGTTACTCACTGTAGTGTAATGCATACTCAAAGAGACCACGATCTTCCGAAGATCAACGAAAGGTGAACTGTAGTTCAACTGCAGGCTAACCAATGAAATGGTGTGACGAAGAAGCGTATAACCACTCCCTGTACAGACATGAAAATGTGGCAGTTAAAGAAGAATTATATGCTCTTCAATAAAACCGGTAAAGACCACTCTAATGATTCTGTTTTCTCCAGATTTGTAGCTAAAGTACAATGCTTGGGAAAATAAAAAGGTGTAACCGTGTTACCCGTTTGAAGAAATAGAGCTTTGGATTTCACTCTGTTGCAAAGAAATCGATATTTCTAGAAAGTTCAATCTTTCCTACAATGAAAAAGAAAGTTTTGGTACGGAATGAAATAAAACGTGTTCATTGAAGAATTCAATTAATCATAAAATGTGTGGCTTTCTAACTTCGTCCAGTTTTCTTTTCTACGGTAGTTGGTGTAGAACTTTTCTTTGCCACCCTCTGGATGCAAACAAGGCATTTGTTATCGTCAGTAAAATGTACTCACCTAACTTCCTTCAATCAAATGCTCATGAGGACGCCTATTTTGGAATTATTGTCGATTTCTTCCTTAATGGAGCATAAATGAAATTCCCGTCTGGCAGGTTGTCTTTGTTAAAAACCGGTGTACACCGTGTTCTTTTAAGAGCTGTATAGTATTTATATTGTACATTCAAAATATGATTTTATCTGAGAGAGCCTTCGCCCTAAGCTACGTCAATAGGTTCGTGTTAGGCATCAAGAGGTTATATACAGACGACATTAATCTGTCAAGGTGTTGGTTTTATCCAGAAAGTGGAATCAGGTTCCTTGAACGCGAACCGCAGTAGACCGTAGATGATTGCAGAAAACATTCAGGTCACTGGAGAGCCTTAAGGTCGCAGTTTACATCACCGTCTAATGAAGGTGATAGATATCATGTACCGGTTTCGGGTCTATGTAATCGTCTTAGATGTTGGTAGGAAAACATTTCCGAACTTACATTTTGCCGTAATCACCGGCATGGCAGCAGTTACACGATTGCCAACGCTTTCAAATTATCTTATTGCTTTAGCCTGATGTCACTCATCAACTCAAGTTAAGCCATAAATTCTTCAGCTTCTTTCACTACAGTCTATTACGCTGCCGTCGGTATTGTTATAAGCCTGTTTGTCACCCGTTTGCATACTCACTTGTGTAGCCTTTTAGCTTGTCTAAATTGACTTTCAGACAGTGAACGTACCCTATCTGCCATCCATCACTGTAAGGATTGCCCGCCTTTGATATCTTATTTCCTGTCTATCGGGACCATTTCACACGTCTCTATGTGTGTGTAGTTCATGGTCGATTCATACGCCTGTTTAGAATTCCAGTGTCGATTTGCGATTCGGATGTGTAACTACCGGGTGTAACTCTCACTCTCGACAACTGCTTTTACTCCAGCGCTGATTCATTTAAATGCAGGCGTTTTTGTAGATTTATCGATTACTGTACAGATCAAATTTGATTTCCACTCTTGTCGGAGCTACTTGCCGGTGCGTAACCATTCCGTGATTTATGTTTAGATTCCAGGTCATCTTTCTGTGCAGTTACCATGTTAGCCTTTGAGCTTGTGGGCTCTTCCGTTCCTTCTAATCCGAGTTCAATTTAGTAGTTTGTATGTTGTAGTCAGCTTATTAATTCGTCAACCTGATACCATCCTTTCATGGCACACTATAACTGAAGATGTTTATCTTTTCAGTCATTCTCCTCAACGATCAGCTGAATAAAATGATAAGTTAGGTGATGCGATGTAGTTCGTTTCTCACCAACATGTTTCACGTTGAAAGAAAATCCCTGATAAACTAGTTTATGGTTTCTTACTTTCATCGTATAGCCATTTTGCTTTGTTAATTTCTTCCAACTCTAAAACTTAGCTCAATTTTACATCCAAATGTTGAGTGTTATTCATCCAATACTCGTCCTGCATTGTTCGTTGTAAATTTTTAATCATAAAATGAATCCGAAAATTAACCTCGAAAATGTTCTATACCGTTTGTAGCGAATTTATTATTACTGATTAATTTCGAAAAATGATTGCTAACAATTGCGAACCAGCATTACGGAAAATTTAGTCTCTATAACTGTTGTGAGATAGAAGTTTATTTACATTTCTGCATAAATGTATTTTTGTGTGCAATTACTCTTTATTAATAACCCGATTTATTCCGTTTAACCAAGCTTACTAAGTGTACAACGGAAGTTGCAACCCCTTGTGCACAGCTGTAAACAGTAATTGATCCGCGAATGTTAATAGTGCGCTCTTATGTTTATACTCCCGTTACCAATAACTGGAAAAAATTATTCCCATAAACGTCTTTCGACCTGTTTTCCCAGTTGAATAATATTACGTTTTGTTTTTCCATCCTTGTTCCTATTTTTATGAAACATGGATATTCAGTGTGAAAGCATAAAATTGTTAACTATTCAAATTTTAGCCGCCAGTCACACAATTTGAAATACTCGGTTTTACCCCCCCCCCCCCCCCC
>JTDE01000078.1:0-10041 GCA_014338405.1 Paragonimus skrjabini miyazakii
TGGATAAGCGAATATTCCCGGTACTAGTTCTCACAGATAATTTATTTCGAGCTATACTCACCAATCAATAGCCCATCAGGGTTCAGTTGGTGTTTATTTAAGCTCATCATGTAGAGTCAGCCAGATTGAGATTCAAACGGGTAATCTTTGGGACGAGAGAACCCTGGTTCGTACCCAAAAGACAACGGAGTTATGCATTCATCGAATCGCATATTTGTTTACAGCAAGATTGAATGGAAACTCATCCAATGCAGCCGGTCTCATGAGATCGTCACAAGTCACGATTTGCCTACAGTCAGAAAACTGAACGTGAGGAGAGTGGTAGCGTTATTCAGATGTCCTGATCATTGAACTGGCTCCCCAACTATATGCTTACAGACAAGCAAGCCTAATGATATTGATCAGTAGAAAGTGACCTGCAGTCTGTCCGCTGGCAAAAATGTTCAGATTTAATATGAAACAGTAATCAATCCTGACAATTCAATCGGATAGGTTGGACCTTGTCACATGAGAAGTAAACTGAAAACATATACCTAGTGAAAAAGATCACCGAACTCAGTTGTTTAAATTCGAGTGGAGGTCGAACTCAGAACAAATAAGAACACATCTTCAAAAAGGTTAACAGTCACTATATTTAAAGAGAACCCTTTGCAAACAATTAATGGACGTTAACAAGTAGCCTAGAATATGGCTTGTTACATAATGTACATTTGATTGAAAAACAGAAATTTGTCTATATATTGTTGTCCGAACACTTTTTGAAGAAAGTAACACATACATCACGACAAAAGTACACGACTATCCCTCATTTTCCAAATTGTCAACCTTTTTTTTTAACTCCAATCAGCTCAATGTTATGGTAAAACAAGATATTTAGTTCTGTTCCAACAAACTGTACAGAATAAGAACTATAGAAGCAAGTGAAACATCTACGACAAAGCTATATAGACACCCTACCAAGATGCTTTTAGAGTGAAGAGCTAATGCAGCTTTTACTGGTCACGCAAATATATGGTTTTTAAAACATGAGTATGTACCATTGCCTATTCAACACTGTAATTGTAGGACTGCCTTGCCAGTAGCCTGGACATGAACACAATGCTATGTAACCAAGCCCGTCAGCTCGTGTTTGGTTTGCCCTAGAACGTCTGGAGGAGATGAACTGACCGATTTGGAAACGTGGAAGGCAGTACAGCTGAGCATACGAGAGATAGACTAAAGACTCTGAATGGCTATATCCTCATTATCATAGAATTTAATACATCAATGGTTCTCACTAAAGCTTAAATGCTACATAACCATGAAGAAGAAAAAGTAAGCCCTGGCCAAGAAAAACAAAAAGGAGGAGAGGAAACTTAACTACTAAAAATAGCTGTCTATATTCAAACATGCAACATCAAGGTGTCTGTGCCTTGAAAAAATGGCTAGATATTTTGTCACGTCTTAGTTAAGAAGATCAAATGGGCTCGTGAAGGCCAATGAAGGACGATGACAAACAGTTTCGTCAAAGTGAGCCAAACGGTCCAACGTGATGGCCTCAGTTCCTGAACAGATTTTAAAAAATCAATGCCTGAACAAAGACGTAATATATAACGTCATGGTATGAACAAGCGGATATAGACATTACGCTGAATAAAGCGGAACTTATGTTTCATGGACTCATCGATGACATCTCGTTCGCTTTGGTGATGAAGATAAATCAATCTGGATGACACGATGCACGGAGATATTGTTGACCTGATTCTCTAGAGAGTGTGTGCTTCAGTCAACGTACCAATGAGAGATATCCGTTAGTGGTATAGAGACATTTCTGCAGTGCATTAGTGAGTGACCTGGACTTATCGGATGGTAGTCAAAGCGTTAGTTGTCCAGAAGCTCGTACACTTCCCGTGGCTTTTCAGTTCTACACATTAGTACGGAACTATAGTTTTCCAGCAAAACAACACCAACTCAGACATCGTATAACCAAAGGGAGCGGTTATTTCTTCCAGGGATTCCGGTTCTGGACTGATTGGCCTGTAGTTCTGCCCTTTAAACAATGGAACACGTGAGACTTAACAGATCGCTAGGTATACAAAGGTGTTAAGGTGTGCAGCTAAACAGACTGACCAACGGGTAGGTTGGAGTGATCACGAAGTTCACACACTCCAAGGAGTTTTGCACAATCAGTGTATCAAAACGCTAAAGTGAAACATTCAAAGCACACCCCTAACAACTGTGGACGGAATAGCCTCATAGGTGTGTTGTTGAAATTTGTCCGATTTTTTTTTACGCAATAATCTTACAAAAAGTGTTGGTTGCTTTCTTTCCTAAATAAGAGTACGTATGGGCATGTGCAAATGCTGTCCTAAAACCCTCTAGTGCAGATCATGTGATTGTAACTGGTTTCAAGAATAATCGGCATCGGAATATAAGTAACTGATGTCAACACTAACAAAAATGCTACCGAGATCGCTAACCGAATATGAAACTGCAAAAAAAAGCTAACCCATAGCGTGCTTCCCATTTGTTTCTAACATCTGATAACTCTCGACAGTTTATTAATATTCCAGTCTCTACTGGTCATGAGTACCGAGTGACCGAGTTAATTCCGAGTACTTCCCAAGGTGCAGAATCAAGTGGATATATGTGATAGCACATAGGAATGCACAAATCATCTAACGTTTCAAACAGTATCACACCATGATTTACGGACCATAAGAAACAAAACGCCTCTAGCCAAACAGACCTATCAACTACTCAACGGAATACGAATAGGGCATGTTTGTGATATGGAAAACGATAGACCGAATGACAAGCGACGGACTCACTTTCGATGTCTGAATTTCCAATCGAGTACAGCTGTTTCTGTAGTCAACACGAATCACTGTAACCAGGTCCAAGTTAAGTCACAGAACGAAAAATGGGTGTATCACCAAGTTACAGTCAGTTTTAGTCACAAGAGCGTTAGCAAAAGTGTTGTCGCTCAGTTTCAAGTCTCGAATAGCCGCGAGTCTGTGCCATGCGTATGCGTATGAGGTTGAGATGGTGTGTGTTTTGGTGAGGGGACTGTAAGGGCAGATGGTGGTGGTTGGTGTGTGTATATACGAGTGAGCTGGGATTGGGGAGGGGCGACTTCGTAAGTTGACGGACAGACAGAAATTTATCCGACGATCCGGCGCACCATGTGCGGCTCATGTCCGAAGTGTAGTGCTGTTAAGTCCGCACAACAAGTTATTGTCAACATACTTGCAGTTTTTTGTTCTTCAATGTTAATGAACGTGGCAACCCCCCCTCATGCAGTGAGATTTAGAGATAGAACAGGCCCCAACGGCAACTGTGTGTGTGTATGTGATGGGGTTAGTGGGTGCACGCAGTCCACAAAGGCAAACAAAAAATCCATCAACTAGTGTGTGCACACGCCGTGTACATCGAAACTTAAGGCAAAGCGGCAAGAATGGTCACAAATTTTCGACCGTGCGGAATCTAACACGGTGTACCCATTTATATGTGTATGTATGTGCGTACGTGCGCTCGATCACAGGCATTCAGCGTCCTCGGCGTCGCAGCTCCCTGCTTGCGTGAAACCCGTCCCATCATCCTCTCCGGCACACACACGCACACGTATACAAATAAGGTGACCTTTCATTCATCCATTCAATTTTTCAGGTCTGACCTGTGCATCAATTAGATTGGCTCTTAAAACATGTGACCGCAATTTAACTTTGCACTGATTGGTTATCTTGTTCGAAAGGGCTAGGGACACACGCAAATACAGACGCACACATATTATGCGCACACCTCCGCCCTCTGTGACCTCGAAACGGACCGGGCGGGAGGGTGCTAGTGGTAGTAACAACGCCGTGAGTTCGGTGTTGAGTACGCGTTTGTGTGCGACCACGG
This sequence comes from Paragonimus skrjabini miyazakii, assembly GCA_014338405.1. Classification (NCBI taxonomy): domain Eukaryota; kingdom Metazoa; phylum Platyhelminthes; class Trematoda; order Plagiorchiida; family Troglotrematidae; genus Paragonimus; species Paragonimus skrjabini miyazakii. Next base: position 3,883 of record JTDE01000078.1, read on the forward strand.
GGAGGGCTCCAGCGGAATGTGAGCAGTGATGGGACGCGTCCGTGTGTGAACAGGTGGTTGAACACATCATCTAACCGCCAGGGTTTGGTCTGGTGGTTTGGTGATGGAACCGCTCACCAACTGCGTGCAATGAGCCGTACCGTGTTAGGTGTGATGACATATTGGCTCACATCGTCCGCAGTCGAGACCCTCTAGTTTCTTATATCCAGGCCATAAAGCTTCAGTATCGATAAAGTGTGCTGTTCATGACACCCTCCCTTGACGAACAAAAGAGATATGGGGTAGGGGCGAAGTAACTGGACTTACCGGAAGGTAGGAACACAGGGAGGTCCACAGGGGGACTACAGTCATCCACGTGTTAAAGGGGACATGGAGGCTTTGACCTCTAGCTCACTTATGGGTTCGACGAATCTCTTGTTTCGTCCGACACTTCCAACAAAACGGATTCCATAGTTGCTATGGTCGAAAGCCAAAACGATATTTTTGTATATAACTCCACTAAACAGTGTTTATGATTTAAGACATGGGTGCTGTAGGACGTAGGACATATGCAAATCAGTTTATTGTTTTATCTGACCTTTTTTTTTAAAGTGAGCCCAGTACACTTTTCAGCTTCATTTCCAGACTTACACTACGACCTGTTCAGTGTCTAAGGCATACGTCTGTATAAACTGAACATCATTCTCAATCGGTCGCAGTTGCCGTATTCCCCTAGGGGGTTTAGAGAACAAGCAGTATACTGAAGTTTCGCTCTTGTCAAAGCTAGCCAGTGGTGCATATCCCTACCGTGACCAGATTTGAACTCTAGCCGCGCTTCCACGAAACATCACTGTTGACCGCTGTGTCATTGACGTCATGTTAGGCACAGTCGAATCATCATATGTGATCGTTCAGTAACATTCGCCTGCATTAGAAGGTACTGGTAAACTAACAAGAGCCAAACTTGAGAGTAGTACTTTTTTCGAAAGGGGCCGCCTGGAAATTCTATGAGAATGTGACAGCTGCAGTTGGCTGTGAGTGATGTACAATTTCTAATAACGAAAATCACCTACTGTTCATCGAGAACACATCTGTCCAAACAGGCCACTTGATGAAAATACGGGTAGTTATTTGAAAACATTTCGTTCGAAAGTAGAAGGCTTATGCTAATTCATAAACAAATCCCTCACTTCAGTGGCTGAGCAGTCCTTCCAATAATTTATACATGCTTTGCAGCATAAGCGTGCCAGCTTGAAGTTTTCTTTTATTTTGGTAAAACGAAGTTGTTGAATTGTGGAATATTCAGTCTGGACGACACACAGACATCTAACAGTCCATATGACATAGTGAACTTAGTGAAATTGGAAAAACGACTCAAATTTTCGAATCGAATTTCTCAGTAAGTACACCGTTGAAAAGAAGCATGCAAATTTGGAGTCACTTTAGTATAAGAACCCTCTTTAGGCTTTTACATAAGACCCACTGTCAGAATATGAGCTCGGAATTCCACTATACTAGTCAAGTGAGTATGTGCCATTTGTGAGCAGTAGCCGAAGTGAGGTTCCAACAAGCATCTAAGAAAATGCCGAATGAAAACAAACCACCTATGTTTCAGCAATGTTTGGACACGTGTTAGAGCCCAATCCTACTGAATCTGAAGGCAAATAACTGATAGAAACAACGATGAACCAATAACACGAATATTTTGTATATGCTCACAAAACATTATTCTATTAATCAGCTGATCGGAACTGGCTCAACTAGGTTCCCACCAGTTCACCTCGAGCGACATATTCACACCAGAAAAAAAACACTTCAGACATTGCACAAACTGTTTCCCGAGGTTCGGAAAATGGGTGACACTGAAGGACTTCATTTAAGTAAATCTGTTGATTGTGCGCATTACCCAGAACTGGGGATGAATGGGTTTAACTAAGATCTTCCATCCGGGGTTGACCGACGACCGTTTTGGCTTCGACTACATGACACCAAGAAGAAAAAAGCTTGAAATTGTTAAGTTGTGTCCTAACGGAACAAGTTAACCAGCTAATCTGGTCACAAAAAAAGTATGGCCTCATTTACTATCCAAAAAGGTTTTGAAATTTTTTTTTGAGTTTTCAGAAGCAATAGGGTATTCAGATGAATACAGCAGCAACAATATTCACAATCCAGGAAGTTTGTTCCATTTACATAAACATGTTCCTATAGTTCAGCTAGAACTAGTGCATCATATACTCCACTTTCACTTATGTTGGATCTTATTTATACGAAATGACTGTCTGAACAAGGATTCCTATCCTGTCCAACTTGTGTGTAAGACGTACACGAGATATGTATACTGACCACCACACTATAGGGATCACGATATTGACGGACAAATAAACATTTCCAACTGTCAGAGGTTGGTAACTCTAAATTGAGGAACTTAGATCCTCCAGAGACAATTCATTGACCTCGTAGACGTGGAATCTTGAGGGAAAGAGTAGATTAGAATGGCAACTGATCAGCTCCTCAACTTCCAATAATGATGTGACAAGTTGAAAGTAGTAGTTGTCAACCGTATCAAAAAAAACGGTTGGAAACTGTTATGCGCGTTTTGGGGATGGGACAAGTAAACGAAAAGTCAGACGCAAAAAATATGGCTTTCTCATCAATGAAAATCACTCGTTATACTGTAGAGAACAGCTTAATCATGAAGCGGTATACATAAAAAAAATTGTACTTACGAACACACAAACAACTAAATAAAGGGCCCAGCTGGACGGATCATGCGCTTCAAAATGACCACAAACAAAAGCAATCATCTGCGTACGACATTGGTCAAAGAACTTCACGATTGCCACGGATACCAACACTCAGTTTCCTTATGTACCAATAATTATTTCATGCCACGCTGCACTCTGATGCTTCTCGTATTTTTTTCGCAGCTACTCCAATGTCAAAATCCATGCTCCTGCCTCATTACTGAATAGTAATGGTGTGAGTCGGATAGTGAGATCGATGGTCCACATAATACTAATATCCAGGTTTTCTACGGGATCACAGAAACGTCAATTATAGATCATTCTACCCACGGGAAAAATAATGGCGTCACAAACAATATGGACTTGACTAAATTCATTCCCCCAAACAAATCAATCCATGTCATTCCCAAAGCTTTCGTTTAAAATAGGACTGACTCTTTAGTAGTTTTGAATATATGACTTGTTCATACAGCTTCAGATAGGACAGATACACCACATTCCGATTTTCCATACAAGAACGTAAACGACAATGCAATGCCTAGTTGAATGTCATCACCATAAATTTACATGGATACATCCTAAAACAGATATTGTAAAGTCTAGTTCGTTCTTGTGTGAATTGACTCATCGGGTAAACAGATCTGATCATACTGAGATATGTTTGAGTAAGCATCTGAGGTCACATAATAACATACTTCTCTCTATTATTTCTCACAACTGTTGATTCAAATCTTGTACGTGAAATTCACACAAAGTATCGTATTGTCACGCCTAGAATGAGGATTAGTGTGCTGTAGAAGTTTTAAATACGTTGGTGTTTATGCACGCTTTCAAAGAATGTTTTTTGTTAAATTCTAATCGTTTCCATGACGAACTGCGGCTAAACGACAACATACTAACTTTATCATGATATTTTAAATTAACAAACATGAATGATAAATTGTGTGATGGATTTGATGATTTGGGAGAGACTCAGTTGCGAAAAATCTAGAACTTGACTGCAATGGAACTAACAACAGGAAGAACATGCTCAATCACTTCGGGATCTTAGGAATGTTACATCTGGACTCAGTTACCACTCAACCAGTATGACTTTTTGCGAAAATGTTAAATAATCACAACAATGTCACATGTTGTAGTTTTTGTATTTCTGTTTGTCTTGGAATCATTTGGTGTGTGATGATAACACATGTTCTTGATGTTTAGTTTATTGGAAAGTTATTGAAACGACAGTCGGAAACTTCGCTTTACAGATAACAGCACACAGTATAGTATACAATCACTAAACACTACTGACAACCCCCAACTGAATGATAACTTAAGCATGAGTTTAACAAAAATTAGAGCGTTCATTCATGTGAGAAGATAGCGGATAGTTACGGATGAATTTCTGTGAACAAAATGTCGGTACAATTTTTTCAGTGTGGCTCGTTTCCAAACAGAATTGTTGCGACTGCTGAACTGTAGGTTCATAGCTGCAGGTTTGATCGAACAAAATTGAACCGATGGACAACCCTGACAGAGCACTAAAAATAATACAAAACGGGTTGATGGACCAGCTAATTCACCTGACGGTTCCTATAGTGGTTCCAGAACTGCATTTCACTCGCTTGAAAAGAAAACACGAAATCGCTATCACCAACATCGAATGTGTGTGTGCTTGTGCGTGTATGCCAGTACTCCTGACCTTTACTGTTACCTTGGCGTGAAGGACAGGCTTGTGTAATGTTTTGATCCGGAGCGCTGTGCTGACTGCGACCTCGGTCGTTGCAGATTCAACCATGTCAGATTGGCCAAAGGAGACAAAAGGCAGATGCGTCCGTTATGAGGCTTTCGTTGTGTATGGTATGAGTGTGTTGTGTTTTGGTTCGATTTGTTATTTTTTATTTTGCCTAATCAGATTCTCTTTTCTTCCGATTGGTTTATCTGTGAAGTATTATCTCTGTGTGAATGTGCTGAATGTGTGACTGTGGATCCTATTCTAATTGGTTGATGCTGATGCCTATGTGTGCGCGTGTGTCACCTGCTGCCTTGCGGTACAAGCTTCTGAGCCAAAGGCTTTGGTTGAGGGCCCTAATCGCTCTCCTGTCTAGGTCTGGGCGTCCTGGCAGTATCGTAAGCCCATAAAACCCATGATGATACAACATAAACCAAATACCATATTGCAACGGCCGTCGCGCTGGATAAACCGGGTCACCCTATCTGCTGCACATGGCAGAGTGGATAGGGGAAAATATCCTACTGCCAATCACTCACTCTCATAATGTCCCCCACTATTAATCCCCGAGCCGATAATGCTCACTCAAGTTTCAGCTACCGGAAGACCAATCTGAAACACGCCCGGGGACACAACACACTGTGTTGGAGCATGGAATGTGCGCATACTGCTGGATCGATGCAGCTCCAAAGGACGGCCAGAATGGCGCACTGCACTGATCGCGATGGAATCGACGTAGCAGCCTTGAGCGAGACAAGGCTTGCGGACCAAAGTAAGTTACGGGAAGCAGGTGCTGGATACACCTTCTACTGGATAGGTTACCCGACAGACGGTGCTCGAGAGCATGGTGTCTCTTTCGCAGTCGATGATTGCATCAACGCTTTGATGATAGGCGAGCCGCACGGCATCAGTCCTCGAATGCTCTCTATGTGCCTGCGACTCCGTCGAGGTAAGTGTGCCACATTTGCTAGTGTTTATGATCCAACTATGTGTCACACTGATGATAGAAAGGACCAGGTCTATGATTAAATGCCCACCACAATCCGGTCGGTGCCGGTGGCTGATCGATTGTTCGTTTTGGGGGACTTGAACGCTCGAGTCGGGTGCGACTCGGAAGCTTGGCCGGGAGTCCTCGAATCCCACAGCATTGGTTCAGTGAACGAGAACGGTGATCGTCTGCTCCGCCTGTGTGCTACTCACGAGCTGTCTATCAAGAACACCCGATTCCACCTGGTTGCGAGCGACATCACGACGTGGACTCATCCACGAAGCGGTCATCATCACTTGCTTGATTACGTGATTGTGCGACAGCGCGACATTCGTGAAGTGCGTATCACGCGAGTGATGCGCGGCGCTGAATGCAGCACCGATCATAGACTGGTCAGGACTAAATTATTTATCCATGTACGCAAGTCTGTTTATCGTAGATCCTCCTGACAACGGCAGAAGTTGAATACCAAACGACTGGAGAACTGCGAGACGAAGACTGCTTTTCAATGTGCAGTTGCCGCTCGTCTGCACGGCGTTCCTGTATCCACTACCCCTGAGGGTATGTGGCAGTTTATCAAGGAACGGCTCAAGACAGCAGCCATCGAAACGATTGGTGTCAAACGCCAGAAACGTCCGGACTGGTTCGACGACAACAACTTAGTTATCGCCAAACTGGTACGAGAGAAGAATACCGCGTTTGCTGCCTCCACGGTGGACCCGGACAATGAA
>JTDE01000078.1:16170-33705 GCA_014338405.1 Paragonimus skrjabini miyazakii
GTGCAGCGCAAGCCACTTAGGGTTTTGGTTTGAAATGCGGTCGTCCTTTGAATTCGGTCACTCTGACAGGTTAATCCGAATCAGATGCCGCTGACCGTGTGTGTTTGCGCATATTCAGCCAATGTGCTTGTAGAAGATATACCAAGCTTTGCGGATTACTGTCGTACTCCTTTACACCAGGTCCGAGTCGGCTAACCTAAGCTAGGCACTCTCATCGATTTTTTTGTCAAGCCGTTACTACGCTTGTTTGATCGTATGGTCACAAGGGCTATCAACTGAATGGACAAGAATAGGCAATGCTGACGGACTGGACCTGGAGTTGAATATCCGAACTGTTTGCTTTAGTGTAAGAGGTATATTAGGCGTGCACGTTATGTTTGACCTGTAGAAGCATTATCGGATTATTGTGTCTTGATCATTAAAAAGGTCCAAGAGAAGGACAGGTACTTGTCCGAAGATGCTATTCAAAAATTCGATGGTTATTCAGATGATATCGTTCGTGCAATGTGTGTGACTACTCTGTTTTGGACAATAGCATCTAATGCGAGTCTGTCATTGTTTACTGGATAAATAAACTAGTAAACACTTGCTATTTTGTTCTTCGAGTACACAAACTACTTTACTTATATATGGTCAATTAGTTATCTGGTTCATGTTCCATCATTTTCTCAACTCTTGTAGTTTTTCTGTTCAATGCTTATTGTACTCAAATGTGTCAATAAGGTGCACATTGAGTCGCATATTACGCTACTTGTTACACTTGTGTCCAGATCAGTCAGATAGTCCGGTTGGTTATCAGGTTGTGAGCAATCGAAAAATTCGATGCAGTAGATGAGATAGTTTATTTCTAGCAAAATTACCGCATTTCTATTTTTCATTTATAAGATGTTGGCTTTTTTTCATCGAGTATGGACTTCCGGTTTACACGCTTACGTAACAACTCTACTGTCTCGTTTTGAACCCATCGGATCTCGAATTACGATCACAATGGTTTTCGTCACTAGCACCTTTCCAGTTCTGTGAGCATCATCTTGAGTGACCTCCTAATTACTGATACGCAATTCTGGCGTTGGCAACGAATATGGTGTGATGGGAATGATCGAGTTGACTTCGTGAATGGACAAGCTTCAAGCAACCACAGTGAAGACGCTATACATTGTTGCAGACATCCATGAATGGATAGTACAAAATTAGAACAAGCGTTGAAGAAAAACTCTTTGAGAACGTAGGGAACATCGCAAGACAGATAAAGATGTTCGCCGTGCTGGACAGTTCTAGCGAAACGGTAAGACCATTACATTCAATAGACAACATGATGAAACCAGAGAATCTGTCGGTGTAAGGTGCTCCAGTAACGAGATAGGAGAAAGAAAATACTTACAGGTATAAAGCAAATAAACCTGAGGAGCACTCACACCCTTCCCGAACACAGCTAGCCCGCTAAACAATCACATAACGAAAGACATTTGAATCAAATGAAATGTCCACTTTTGGAGTCGACATTAGCGAAAACTGAGCACCAATTGGATTGTGTTCATGTCCATTCAACTGGCTGTTACTAACGTGTGTAAACTAGCATGGCAATAGAACAGCTTCAACCACTCACACAAAGAAAACTTTCACAACGTCAAAACGAGTACCATCAGAATGTTTACAATGCTCTCTTTTGAACAGTGATGTAAATATAATCTCGCACGTGCTATTTCTTGCTCAAGAGTGCAAGGTAATTCATAACACAGTTGATTAAAAGTCAATTGGTTGGTTGATTAAAGGTAGCTGGGTCACACAATTATCTTCCAGAGGGCCAGTGAAAGAAGTTGCGCGGACGTTTACACTTCGTTAAAGCGAGATCAGAATATAAGGGAGTCGAGCTTAACTACCTAACCGATTGGACAAAATCACAGACCCGCGGATAACCGGTATCTAACATAGATGGACCAGGCACGACAAGATCGGTCTCGGCACGTCGTCATGCCGGCCGGCCTACTAAAGTACGTCCCAGAAGTATGGACCCAATATCAGAATCCGGAGTCCGAACCAAAGGACTTACCCAGATTAGCTGTCATGGCTGAAGTGTGTGTCAAGTGTCGGAATATTTGAATTTTTTCCATTTGTACTCGAGGCCAGACCAACGAGCAGGCACGTCAACCGAATCGGGTGAGGGAATGGGTACAACACATTGCTGGAATCACAGCCAGATCAGTTGGCTGTGAATGAGGCAAGAGTTGTGCACATTTCCAGCCCAATGGCCCGGCCCCACCATCCCAGTGTTTTGGCCACCACGGTCCACAATCGGTAATACCTGACTGCTCACGCATGTTTCGGGGCTTGATGGGCAACGCTCGACTGGGACCAGGATGCATGGGTGGTGAGTGCAAACAGACGAAATGAAAACACGGTATTCTCCTAACCAATTGTGCTATCACGATCACGTTTTCACCAAATACTTAATAATAGAAGCTGTATTCAGGAACGAAACAGCTTTCCAAATTATCAACCGATGGATAGAAAACTAACTGTGCAGACTGTGCGCGTAAACGATTGGTGATGGCTTAGAATGAAAACTTTCACCTGACCGAAAGTACGTCGGAATTTTGAGCCCTTGATTGACTAGTTCGTTTTGTGTCTGTCTGTCTGACTCTTCTCACATTGAGTTTTGTTAGATCATAGTTGGATCTCAGTTCAGTTTGTTTGACAGTAGTCGCGCGCGGCTTGAGCTGAGTGAATTGTCATTGGTCGTGGTGACATGACTATATGGTGTTGCAATGTATGCGACCGCGAATGCGCTGGCCGCCTTGGATTGGTAGGTCACCGGCGTGCTCATAGTGCACCGTCGGCGAAGAGACTACGACGGCGTTAAGCTGACTGCATCGACCAAGACTATGGTGGTTTAGCAACTAATTCGCTCCTATTTTCAGAAACGTCAGTGTCTCCGGTCTTCTACCCATTCCTCTTTTCAGCTTTGTTAGTGTATTGTATGATGAATAGTTTGCCTGTTCTTTTCGTAGTCCAATCTGAATTTTGTTCTTCATTCTTATCCTCTCTGGAATGTAGTAACATATACTCGTATACTGAAATGCTTCTTGTATTACATTTCACATATCGTTCTTCTCAGTTTACACCTTGTCATTGTAGTCTCTCTCTGTTTATTTTCCGAGATATAAGGGTTTCCTTTTCGTGCTAGCCATTCAATTGTCTAACCAGTATTGGCCGGCTGGATCCAAAGGCCTCATTCACACAGTTGCTGGTCTTATTCCTTCGAGTTTACACCGGATACACATCGATACATAGTGTGTGAGTGGAACCGCAAATGGTGCAGCGCAAGCCACTTAGGGTTTTGGTTTGAAATGCGGTTGTCCTTTGGCTTCGGTCACTTTGACAGGCTAATCCGAATCAGATACCGCCGACCGTGCACTAAGTTGCTACGACCTGCCATTGAGTTGATACATTGTACGCCATTACAACTACTACCTTCGTGATCCGAAAATGATCTTAGGTTCGTACCAGATGTTACCCAACCCTTTCATGACTATTATTTCGGATGAATCCTGTTGTATTTGGTCTGACAAAGAAGCGCCAAAAACAAATTCGTTTACCAAAAATTATGTCTTTATATTTACATCGTACTATGCTGTTGTTCACTTCGTGGGTCCTTCTCTCTTCAACCTAATATGTAAGTATATTGTATCATCATAGGATCTATCTGGAAATCACCACCATTTATTAACCTCCCAGTTCTAAAATTTACCTCGAGTATTCTGTCATCCTAGTGGTTTGGTGACATACTGTGTGCACACGTATAACACGTTCAACGTCATTTCATCCATGTTTGACGAATTCCCACTGGCTCACATTAAAAGATATCAGACCATCCATCAATACATAAATACATATCACGACAAAACAATAAGGTCGTCCGTAATTACAGGAATTTTCTTTTTTCAAAAGTCTATGACGTATAGTACGTGAGTCAAACAGTCTGATTGTTGTGAACGGCGATGGAGTTTGTAGTTGATGGTTTAAGCAGTTGACTGTTCGTTGGGTCGCGTGTGTCAATTGCACACTTTGTATCACCAAACAAAATAAGAATCTGAGTACGTAGAAGACTGAGCTTGTGAGTTTGAGTTTTGAATTCAATGAACTCTGATGGACACCCACTCTCGTATAAAATGTAAGTAGATATCTTTGCCTAAATACAGACTGGTTAACTCATGTTACTTTCTGACCTCTGACTGAATCGGCTGCTTATTTGTCTCTGAACTTTGATGCGACTGATTATTATTTGTTAATCTTACATCACTGATTTGATATGTACATGTTGATCCGTTGAGTTGTACGTTGATATTTTGTCGTGACTGTGTTTGCTTTCTTCCAAACTAGTTTGTAGATTTGGTCCAGTTCAATGTGTTTGCTTATCGAACGAGTTGATCGATACCAGGTTTCCGGAAATTGTCTTGTGTTTGGCATTTGCCTGGATATGAAATAGTTTATGCTCACTTTGATGCATCCGGATGACCACTATGAATATAGATCAAAGAAAATTGATTGTAGGTCTTAGTGACTAACTTGTGTTCACGTCTCCGCTTGGGAAAATTTCCTCTGGTTTTACCGCCCTTATGTTTTCCGTACTTATTGTATTCGATTTTATACGTACCGCGAATCTGTGTTATTTGATTAGTTTCGTTGGTAATTTACACAAAGTTGTAGTTGGTTCGTATGACAATGTGATGTCATCTGGTCACATAGGTTTTATACATCTACAACGACTGCATTATCTATTTCCCTTGATCACCATCTATGACGATCAAAGTGATCATATTCAGCATAATTACCACAGAAATCCTTAGTCAGATAAACAACTTCTGGAAGCCTAGTATTCATCAACCGACTTGATAAACTAACATGTTTAAGTAGACAAAATCTTTGAGACAATTAGGCCAACGGTTTGAGAAGACGTGAACGCGGTTGCAAATGAATTTGACAAAACTGCATAAAATGGTTCCGGCAAACTGGACAGATGGTTAACGTTCGACAATAGAAAAGTAAGCCAAATTTCGAGAGCACAGAAGCGATCGTTTTGTACAGGGAAGAGAAGTCAAGCCAAAAGTTCGAGGGAAGTACGAATTAACCGATCAGAAGTCAGATTTTCAAAAAAGTTAGCTTGCCTCTTATATAAGAACGGAAATTCATCAGATTATAACAACCGCAACTGTCAGACTTAAAAACGCGGACCACTACACACTGAAAATCTCGTCCCGTTTGCCGATGCAGCGTTCACAATCAAAAATCTCAAGCTCAGCGATTAACCGATAATTAAGTAACACACGCTCTGTACTGTTAAATTATAACGCGATTATTTTTTTACCATGTCAGTAAAGGAAGTGGGAAAAATAACAATGAAAATTTCATAAACCCAGATTGCTAGGGGTTCTTCCATGGGAAGCTTGCAATACATACTTTTCCGACAAGTGGTTTGGCAGATTTTGTAATCCAGTAGAGACCCAATTACGAACAATCTGAACTTCGGCTGGATTCGAACCAGTGACAGAAACAACATGCCCAAACGCGGTAAATGCTCTACAGTGCTCATCGGTGGATTCTGGCGTGAACTGATCGAGCAATCCTGCTTGGACAACCAGTCGGCTCGATCATTTGGTAGATTCCATGTGACACAGTTGGTTGAGTAGGTAGCTAGGTCCAAATGTGACAATTCTGAGCTTCCCACGTGGCTTCGTAGCTCAACTGGTACAGGATTTGCCACGTTTAGGCATATTGTTTCTGTCGCTGGTTCGAATCCTGCCAGAATCCAGATTTTTCGCAATTTGGTCACTTTTAAACATATTTTTACATCTAACGTCATAATTTCAATGTAACTTTTCGACGTTATCACCCTTAGACAATTTCAGCTTCACCTCACATTCGTGGATTAAAGAATCGATGTGAACTTATCGGAAAAATCTGGTTTCGAACAGCATCAGTCGACTTTGGGTCAATAGGATATACTAATACTTAATGAAGAGAGTCACAATCATGTGATGATAACTGTCCAGTTCCATTCCTGTTTTAGAATGCATTAGCTGACAAACACAAGTAGTCACAGTCAGCCAGTATCGGTTAGCCGACTCGGAGCTAGCACGAAAAGAAGCCGCATTTTCATTGTCCTTTCGCTGTATTTTTACTTGCGCACGTTTATCCCTCGTTATCGATCGCCCATGCTGAATACATTTCAGTTTACGGTTAACTGATTTTCCTACGAGCTCTCTGTATCTGATACTAGTCCACCAAAATCGGACATCGTGTCACAGTTAGAGGAAACGTGAAATACCAATTTCTGTTGTTATAAGACGGCTCAAACTCCCCTAGGGAGTTTTTTTTGGATATTTCAATGCACCATCAACTTGAAATATACGGTCTTTCTGGACAGATATTATTAGCAAGAAATTTTGTTATGGGTCAAAACAAATAAACATCTAATCGAGAAAGAGAAATGTACTCATTTCAAATTTATATATATCAAATGATGTAAGGATATCTGTGCAAGCGCTGAAACATCTGTATTTCAGCCTCTTCCATCTGACAGAATCCTGATGCACCCGGCCACTTTTCAGATTAAAAACAATGGTCCAATTTTAGTCGCTGGTTGTTAGCATGTCCAACTGAATGGAGATGAATTGAGTTCTGCGAAATATTGAATGAATGGATGAGTAGTATTCGTCGAACGGTCACACAATCGACCCGGTAGTGAGTAGCGGACACTAGTAACAACAGAAAATAGCCTCATTCACTCCGAGTGATTTGATATGCAACCAGGGTGCTTGAGGGGTAATCTCGTTATGTTCGAGCCAGCCTTTAATTTCAACAACTCCTGACCATTATTTGTTTCCCATGGCTGCAGTTAATTATATCATCAAAAATTACGCATTTCAGCTAGAATATACATGTGACGTCATCTTTGATTCACTTTACACTATGCTGTATATGTTCATGAGAACACAAGTAAGGCTCTTTTGTCTTCTGACAATTCGATTGACAAGGTTCTCGTACAGGATGAATGGTAGCAGACTTCATGTTTGTCTCCGTTCTCCCGCCTCTGAACTGTCAATGAGGCATCCACAATTCGATGCGTATAACCTTCTTGGTTGATATGTTTGTGTCATGCAATGTTAATCAAAGCAGTTTGTTCTGTTCATACACAGTGTGTGTACGCGGTTACACGGTTGAAGGAATGCAAACCAGAATGTTTCGGTTTGTCACGATCAGTTTCGTGATAATTTTCAAATATTTAATGAAAATAAGAGTGCGTCAACTTTCTTGCTGTTTAAAAGTACAATCGTATCAGTTACCTATAAATGAAAAGTGAACCCTCTGATGCATATTATAAAGGCAGTATACGCAAAATATAATACTCGCTTAGTGATTCAGTCATCCAAATGTTTACTGCGGAATTATTCATTCTGCTGAAATCCTGCAAAATGTTTTGATGCCAGCACACTTGTAAAAGTGTGCTGGTAACTAAAATCAAAATGTCTGCATCGTACGTTAGCCACATGGATGATCCAGTTCATCAGCTTAGACATTTGACAACACACAGCGTAATGTTGCACACCCTACTAGACTATTCACTACGTCCCCTGTAACTGAATTATCAGTCATAGCGCCTGAACAAACAGACCAATAGGCATACGTTCAAGTGACACGTGAACTGCCGGTTAGTCGCGCGCTGGATTTTAATTTTCTGGTGTTTTTAAATTTCACAAATTGGTTGGAGCGCGCAAGTTTAACTGGTGTGTGATGGAGAGAAATTGGGTGCGTGTGTAGATTTTACAAAGGCCGTGTGACATTGTGCGTGGGTGACCATGTGGATATTGAACCGTACGCTTTGGACAAGGAAGCATTTGTGTGTGTGTGTGTGTGTCTGCAGTAAAGTGAGTAAAATTAGTGAAAATTGGGTTGTGTATGAGGCAACAATAGACCTGAAAGCATAGTCGTACCTTGGTCGATCTCTCCCCATGTGCGTTAGTTGTGTGTACGCACATACTATTTCTGGTTAGGTCAAATCGTTTTCGTATGGGTACTGGCAAATGAAAGAGTGAGAAATCATGATATGCATGAATATAGCGACTATACCGCTTCTCTATTGATCTATCTCAATTCATTTCATTGATAAGCTGAGTTAGACTAAATCTGTGATCTATTCACTAGGCCACATTGTTCCGCATTAGTGATGGACACAAGAGAACATAAAGTTTAACAGTGTGAATGCGAAGAGTAGCTATTGACGCATATGTGTTGTCAACTGAGTTATGCTTTCATGTACAGAGAGACCGTTCAGATAACCCCTTTCCAACAAAATTGCTAGTTTAGTGTTTTACCTCCGATCGGAGATCATAAGATGTGTTCATATTTGACTGACAGGAAATTAAACTCAGATTCACATTTCTCTAAGACAACTGCACTGACCAGTGCGTGGTGTACTTCAACTTAAGCACGATCAAATTAACACACAGACCGAAGCTTGAGTCTGATACTTCCCTTTGGGTGAAGCCGGATGAACAGATCAACGGAATGCAAAACGACGATCAGTCGTGAAATGCATTTACATGAACAGTACTAATAATACTATTATTGGAGAAAGGAGGAAAAGAAGAATTATTGGTCGAAGTTGAATTTATTGAAATAATAGCCTTTCAGGATTCACTCTACATGTCTTTGGGGGATAAATCCGTCGATGTCTGAACATGAACAAACCTTTCCTGAATACCAGCTGACAAGTTTATTGCAGTCGTGTTAACCAGGAATGGTATGAAAATAACGGTGAAGGCTTATATGAAGTGTTGGTCATTCTATTTTGTTTTAAAGTTTTTTCTACATTGTTTTCATGATTATAGGTGGCTTGTTTTACCAAAAGATGACAGTCTCCTATATTTTTTGAGTAGTGTACAATATGGTTCAAAAAATTGTTAGTAGATCATATTTTTGTTTGAAGGCCACTTCATTCAGGCCAAGTACCAAAATGAGTCTCCCCAATCACTGAATGACCAGTAACATTCCATTGCTGACATGTGCCTAATCATTTCGAAATATGTCCTTATGTATTCGATCAATTGACACTGGTGGTTTACTCCTCACTATCTAACCAGTCATCAAGTAACTGACACTCATAATCCGAACATCACTGAAAAAGCACATACTATCCATCCTGCGATAGGTCAAACAGAGTTTCACACACTGTGTTTTGTGGAATCTATGTGGAGATTTGTGAATCTGACATTTGCTTCACTGAAGAAAAACTTCCGAGTTATATTGACAGTCAATCAGCTTAAACTAAGTTTGTTTCGTTCAAACAAACCATCAAGCTGTCCTAACGAGGTAGAGGGGACTAAATAGGAAATGTCTCAAGAATCTATCGGGCCAAGCATCTGAAGTGGTTTTTATTTCAGCTCTGTAATACTACTTTCATCTACTGTGGTGAGAAGCGTGAATATACCGAAATTATGCGTGCCTAACAAATGTATCTAACACATGAACTCTGCTCACTGATGGGCGTATTTCCTATTGGTTCCGACTATCGTCATCTGCTGATGAGTAGTACGGGATTTTGGTTTTCATTGAACACTTACAATTGATCGCAGTTGTCACATTCCCATAGACTTTCCAGTCGAACCCTTTCGAAAAGAAGCACTAGACTCGAGTTTCGTTCTTATTACAGCTCGTCAGTAGTGCATATCTTCGCCACTGCTGGTCTAGAACCACGGCCACGCTGTTCATGAGACAACCGTGTTTCCCACTGTGCCATTGACCTCACATTAGGCACGACCGAATTATCATATGTGAACACTCAACCACTCTGGCTTGTGAGTAGTGATCAGGTTGCCCAATCGCCCTGAGAGCTAAAAGGCTGTTTCAAACCGATTTGATCAGTGTACGCAGCTTATGAGAAATGCAACTAGCTCGCTTACCATTGGTCTTAGGATGAATATCTTATGCGATTTGTTTTACGAGTACGAATGTACAGACTGAATTTAATGATAAATCTTACAAACAAAAGACAGAAGAGAGATTCTAATAACTTCACAGTTTAGTATTATCAGTTGGCGAGATATGTACAACATAACCGGGATGAACACCACTTGAGTAATGACTTTCCAACGTACGGACACCCCTAGGAACATTTTTGAAACGAAGGCAGTGTCAATAAAAACTTTTTATTGTCCCGCTTTGTTCAACTGTGTGACCTTCCATGTAACTGTTGTGGTCACCGGTTGACTAGTTTTAACCCACCTAGTTCCTATGCGCAGTATCACGTTACTAACTATTAACAGTGCCTGAAACCGATAGACATTCTACATTTCAAATCATGTTTCCGTTTACGAGACTCATGGCTAATGAAAACAGTGTGATCATTTGTGTGTTACGATAACCAGACAAGAGCTGGATAATCTCTGACCCACATTGCTGAAATAGTTTCCAGACTGAAAACCAAAAGGAGCTGTTCATGTTCAATCAATATAAAAATCTATTTGCAATTTTCCGACCCTCCACATCTAGGACGAAATTACTCATGACTTATCGTTCGTTCAACGGGTCTGCATTCTTCAAACCTACAAGTGTCCTATTGACTGATGTGATCTGATTGCTGAACACTGAGTAGAAGTTTGATCTGTTGCAAAAAATCGATTCCTATGTTGATCAGCTGTTCTGTTTACCTATTAGTTTCACAATCTCTTTCTGAAAGGTGTGACCAACTCGTGTTCCAACGAGCCCTTCAGTGTATGTATTCAAGTTTTCTCCGATTGTATGCCTCATCTTTGTAAATGGACTGTATTTCTTTGAATTACAGCCGTAGAAATGTTTACTTTATGAGATCTATCATTATAACACCTAACAAAGGTACTCTCGGTCAACTGATTCAGATTATCCGGGTCGTCATCAGTCTAATATTTTTTTCTTGCTTTCAATGCAGGTCGATCTTGGAGTCAGCGAGCATGATACACTTTTGATCACTTTTCTCCTGCTCTATTTGAATTTAGATGTCAGGTCGACTGGTTGAGTATAAAGCAAAGGCTTTCGCATTTTACACACCCGTCTACCAAAGGTTTGTTGAACAACACCATAGCCAATTCCATCAATGCGGATGTATCAAACGGCTGTTAAAATGGCTCTTGGCGATTTACGATAATTAACTCAGCAACGCATATTCGACAATTTCAATAACGCTTATTCAGACGATCGGGTTAACGGAACTATCTTCCAAGTCCAAAAAACGTCAGAAAAGGCGATCGAAAGGATGGGAATTTATACGTTACTGTTTGATAAAATTACAACAAAGGTCCTGTCTCACCTTGAATGTGAATCAACCGGGTATACAAATTATCCAGGAAAGGAGTTCAAAATAGGGTAACTAAGCACGTGTTCACAAACAGTCACCAGTCAAAGGGAAATGACTTCATCAAAACAATCGGGTACAGATGAAGATGAGAACATGTCAAACAACACTAAGGAGGAAGTTTTAACAGATAGACAATGATAGTTGTAAGAATGGAGGAAGTAAACATTTCATGTGCAGTTATGGTACAAAATTCGTTATGATCGTTTAATGCACACAGCAAACAAATAAAGACAGATTAAGGATAGGCTTTCTACAATCAAACCAAACATACCTCTACGGATTCATCGTTCCACATCATACCAGACAAAAGATGACAAACATACCAGACGAATTTCAACAAATCCAACAACGGCATTAGTGCGAATCTTTCGTTTACTGTTTTGCGGATATCAGAATATTTTTTGTAGACTTTGACCGCAAGCTCTACTTCCCAGTTCTGTCAGCCATGGTAAAGACCACGTTCTCCGAACCATAAAGTAAACCTATCTGTGAACTCCTGGAATACTGACCTGGTAGATTATTATCCGCCATAGGAAGCAAGCATGTCATGTCAATCTAGCTGTACAAACAGCTCGGTGATCACAGCTGCCACAGCCATGACAAGAAACTTTACTTGTTGAAAGTAATGTTTGGACCAATTCATCAATGACAAATACTGTTTATCCCCAAAGGCAAAAGTGTCATCAACCATTACTTGCTAAGATTGTTCAGGAATCCTTGTCGACAGTATAGTCTTCTTCCGGTGAATCAAATCGTTTTTTCGGTACAATGTACACTTTGAAACGAAGTTCTCTATCTTGCTCACTATCACTGACCAATTTTGTAGAGCTTTTGCTCCGTGGTGGTACTTACTCACTTCCACGTGAACATTATGGAGTTCCTGTATAAGTATTCGCTACCAGGAATAGGGAATGATGATAAGTTCTTTTGCCGGCATCAACTCATCATCAGAGTGACTTGTCCACGAGCATTACCCTACACAATGGCTTTTTCGTTATTTATGTGAAAAACTTGCAATCTGTTTACCTTTCAGAATTGTACGCGTTGGAATGTCTCATCCCGAAGACCACGGCTAACATTTCCTTTCTGGTTTGCTCAAGCTTTTCTCCAATTAACAGAAGACTTCGGTGAGGATAACCGGTCAGTTCACTTCTTTTGTAACTGTACTGGATCCATGAAGTTTGGCTGCGGTGGCAATGGGCAATCAGCTGAAGTACAGTCATAATGTTCCTGATTTATTCTTAACTCAGCCAGAGAACATGAACAACAAAGATCAGTGATGAGTAGTAGGGGATTTCGGTTTTCATTGTACACTCACAATTGATCACAACTGTCGCATTCCCTTAGACTTACCAATCGACCCCTTTCAAGAAGAAGCACTAGACTCACGTTTCGCTCTTATTAGAGCTCGTCAGTGGTGCATATCCTCGCCACTGCCGGGACTTGAACCACGACCACGCTGTTCATGAGGCGACCGTGTTTCCCATTGCGCCAATGACCTTACAGGGGCCGACTGGAAAGTCTATGGGAATGCAACAGCTGCGATCAACTCTAGGTGATGTTCAATCTGTGTGAAAACTAAAATCCCCTACTACTCATCAGTAATCAAGTATCACTCAACAAGACAATGATTTCTGTGATTTTAACTTGCAGAGAAGTCTTGGTCGAGGGGTCATCGATTGGAGGTAACAGACAGCAATTGTGTTTCCTCTCCAGACGATCGGGCAACCTGATCATTACTCACAAGCGAGAGTGGTTGAGTGTTCACATATGATAATTCGGTCGTGCCCAATGTGAGGTCATTGGCGCAGTGGGAAACACGGTCGCCTCATGAACAGCGTGGCCGTGATTCTAGTCCCGACAGCGGCAAGGATATACACTACTGACGAGCTCTAATGAGAGCGAAACTCGAGTCTAGTGCTTCTTTTCGAGAGTAGGCCGACTGGGAAGTCTATGGGAATGCGACAACTGCGATCAATTGTGGGTGATGTTCAGTCTGTATGACAACAAAGATCGCCGAATGTCAACATCGCGTGTCACATGCACTCGACCACAAGACCAGCCAAGGCACGGACAACGCATATCGCTGTAAGCTAATCACAGTCAAGGTCAACGCATGTGCGATCGATAACGTTGTTTGTATATGTGGTGACTGTTATGGCCTCCAACATCCTTACCTAATATTTTGAGCATCATAGGATTTCTTCTGAAGATCCATTTTGAATGGCCGTGGGACATGTCAACTTTTATGGGGGTATCTCCTTTCAGGTAGCTGACTACAGCGTGAGACACCAACGCCTAGTGTACATGGATTGTATGGGTTGTCTATGCGGTGTTTTCTGGAACATCGTTTAATATCCAGTATGACAGACCATTCAGACTTAGTTCTTTACGTTCACGTTGCTCGTATATTCTGCGAAAATAGTTGGTATGTCTGATCCATTGTTCACTTCCGACTTTCAGTTCATTAACAACCAGCCCCTGTCTACCTGTAATTGTCCTAGCAGTCCATGTTGAACTTTGGCTCCTGAAATCCTTTTCATACACAATGTCTCCAAAGTTGAATCGTCTGCCAGACTGTTGGGGTTGTGCTTTCGATACTGCCCGATGCTCGTAATGAGAATTGGGTCTAGGCAGCGTAATCTCATATTTCGTCCGTATTTTTCACCCAGGCACACATTCGCTAGGTGAAATATTACTCGGAACACTTTAGAATTAAGCAAAAACAAATCCATGACCTTAAATGGACGTCGCTTGTGGTGAAAATCTACTCGATTCACCGCTTATCCAAACCCCAACACAATAGAAACTATAACAAGGGACCAATCCAAACGTCGCGTTGAAGATACTACATCAGGATTGGACGAACAGTCTCAATGTTACGCCCTCTGTTATTCGCGAACGAAATGTCCGTGCATAAGACATCTTTCGGTATACTGTTAGCTTTTTCAAATTTATATCGGGGAACCACTGCTTCAAATTCGCTTATTTCTTTGTTTTGTATTGCACCAATTAACGTTCAGTTCGCGACTTTGTACGTGTTAATACGATCAGGCAATGATAGACTGTGATTTCTTTAATACTGTTGCATATCCATAAATTTGGCTTCTTGTCTCATGACTATGAACTACTTATCGCAACTAGTACGATATCTTCTCCTTATTACTTGCTAGGGAGATTTCAGTCCGAGTACGATTTATAGGGCTATTCGAAGTCCCTAATTCCGAGTATTACAGTCTCTGTCCAGGGTATTTGAAAATGTGATGTTTCACAGTATCCATAATGCTAACACTGAAACGTTGGTAGTCAGCCTCAGTCTGTTGCTGCTCATCACTCCAGCTGCATGATGCATTATCGTGCACAAGCTGACCAACCGGAAGCATGATGTCTGTAAAATTGGACGGCAAACGATTAAAATGACTGACCAACTCGTTTAAGCGCTACATTGCATATTTTCATCTGTCACTGGGCATTTTGTTATGACTCACTTCCCCAGGTCCACTGTGAGTCTGTCAATAATAAAAATCACTTTCCTGGCTCAAAATAACACATTTTCACATGTTGTTTGGGTAACCATTCTCTTCATCTGTTTTCCCTTAGGTCAGAGCGTCATTCACAAAATAACTGAGGTTTGTAGGGTTTTCAAACATATCTAATAAACATTTACGAAAAATGTCATTCATGAACGTTAATTCAAAGTTTAGGGAACAACCAAACGAGACGCCAAATATAGGCACGTTTCATGAATTTTGGTAGACAAGCGGGACCTGGTTAAATTTTGCCGAGATGTCACTTAATGTTGTTGTTGTTGTTTATCGTTCGTTTCTTAATATAGAATTCAACGACTCGGTGTGATACACAAGTGAATGTCATTAGACATTTTCAACTTTGTAGTGACCTAATTCACCAAGCCTATCAGTTAGCTTACAACCATGATGATAGCAAGTTCTACAAGAAATCTGTTCTCTAAACTTTGTAAGTATAGTTACCGAACTCCCTCGGATTAGTGTTACCACCGGTGTAACACCTGAGACCATTAGCTCATTAGTGGCGTCAACAACGAAACAATAAATCTTAGTGTACTGTCCGGAAATGTTGAGTTATTCAGATACGTAAATAAAACTTTTCAAGAAAAAGTGACAAACAGCGTATCTTCATTGATGTCAAGTCCAAGGATGGGCATTGAATTGCATTTTACTGCGAAAAAATCAAGCCTGTGTGTTATTCCATTTCTCGGAATCGAGACTAGCAACTGGTCCTGTTCAATGACACCTTTGTGATGTCCATTCAATATGGATGGCTTGCTGTGTCCTGAGTCTGTGCCTGCGCTTAAAACGTAGTTGGATTGTGTGACGTCAACTGTTCGTCCAGTTTCCAAGCAATATTTGCCTCAGGACTTACCAAAAAGCTAGTTATCATAAACCATTTTTCGATTTCGTCAATTGTATTTTCAGTTAACACGTTGTAGTCCGTCGTAGTCATTCTTGGTCGTGGTTATCGTGTTCAATCAGATGTGTTGGTCACCATAAGTGGTATTATCGTGTACTTTCTGGAAAGCGAGTCATCAAGTTTACCTTACTATAGATATCTACTTTGTCAACTGTTTTATGTAATGATTTGCAGTCTTTTCCAACTTACAAACGTTAAATCTCTGTTCTAGTGATATGATGCGAACCACGAGAAGTTGTTTTGACATATTCGGATCTTTCATGTCAACGACCACTTTAGCTCTGATCAGTTCATCATTTACATCTTTATCAAAATTGCACACCTGGGTCACATCCTTAAACATTACCATAAATTGCTATTGCTTCCTTTATAAAAACTGAAATTGTCCACATTTGTCATTCAGATCGATCAAATGGAACTCAGATTTTTGCAACATCGTTTTTACGTCTTCCTTATCCGAGTCAGTACTGGCAGTGGAGTTTGAGGTGATGTATTGGTTAGCCTCCGGGATTAGGCAGAAGAACATTGCAAAATGAAGTTGTTTCGATTTGTTTGATTGATTAGACGAGATAAAATCTTTCTATTTCTTATCCCATCAGTGTAGACTTCCTAGGATTCAGTTTACCTTTAGCTACGAAAAGATGATCGTACCTGATGTTGCTACATTCATCTAGGTTGTTGTTCATAAACGACCTAATTTCTGACATCACGTTCAAAAGGTTTTTGGAATTCGAATCAAGTCTGAAGAAAATCTATCCACAATATTATGAAGAATTCATCTATATTGAAGACATCCGATGGAGTGTAATCCGCTCAAAGTCCTACGTTATTTCAGCGTAACAAAGCCTCATGTCAACTGACATGACCTGATTGATGGATTCAGTTTGAAATTCTGTATAGTGTGATGGAATGAGGACTAGTATTGACAGTGATCGATTCTTCTACATCAACACACACATCACATACCCAGTATAAACCCCAAATGATAGGACCAGCAGGTGTGTGAGTAAGGCCTTCGTGTCCAGCCGGCCAATACTGGTTAGACAATTGAATGGCTAGCACGAAAAGGAAACCCTTATATCTCGGAAAATAAACAAAGAGAGAGACTACAATGACAAGATGTAAACTGAGAAGAACGATATATAAAATGTAATACAAGAAGCATTTCAGTATACGAGTGCATGTTACTGCATTCCAGAGAGGACAAGAGCGAAGAACAAAATCCAGATGAGACTACGAAATTAACAGACAAACTATTCATCATACAATACACTAACAAAGCTGAATAGAGGAATGGGTAGAAAACCGGAGACACTGACGTTTCTGAAAATAGGAGCGAATTAGTTGCTAAACCACCATTATCTTGGTCGATGCAATAAGTAAAAAAAGCAGTGAATATAATTATATGACCCACCTGGGCCTAACGTACTCGTCTTCTCTTTGTCGACGATGCACTCGGGGTAGGCTGGTGACCTACTAATCCAAGGTGGCCAGCACATTTGCGGCCACACACATCACAACATCATATAGTCATGTCACCACGACCTATGGCACCAATGGTTCCCTTGCGTACCGCGCGCTTTCGTTCTCGGCCGCGAAATAGCTGCTCCTCTAGGAAGTCCGGTTCAACGCTAAGTCTCCCCAACATCTAAAATCAATTTTACAACGTGAAAGACTTATCTGTACAGCATGCTGTA
>JTDE01000078.1:36538-51027 GCA_014338405.1 Paragonimus skrjabini miyazakii
ATGGTGATGACATTCAACTAGGCATTGCATTGTCGTTTACGTTCATGTATGGACAATCGGAATGTGGTGTATCTGTCCTATCTGAAGCTGTATGAACAAGTCATACATTCAAAACTACTAAAGAGTCAGTCCTATTTTAAACGAAAGCTTTGGGAATGACATGCATTGATTTGTTTGGGGGAATGAATTTAGTCAAGTCCATATTGTTTGTGACGCCATTATTTTTCCCGTGGGTAGAATGATCTATAATTAACGTTTCTGTGATCCCATAGAAAACCTGGATATTAGTATTATGAGGACCATCGATCTCACTATCCGACTCACACCATTACTATTCAGTAATGAGGCAGGAGCATGGATTTTGACATTGGGGTAGCTGCGAAAAAAATACGAGAAGCATCAGAGTGCAGCGTGGCATGAAATAGTTATTGGTACATAGGGGAACTGAGTGTTGGTGTCCGTGGCAATCGTGAAGTTCTTTGACCAATATCGTACGCAGATGATTGTTTTTGTTTGTAGTTATTTTGAAGCGCATGATCCGTTCAGCTGGGCCCTTTATTTAGTTGTTTGTGTGTTCGTAAGTACAATTTGTTTATGTATACCGCTTCATGATTAAGCTGTTCTCTACAGTATAACGAGTGATTTTCATTGGTTGGAAAAACCATATATTTTCAGGTCGTACTCCTACCCAACTACTACTTCTCCTACTACTACTCCTACCTACTGCGTAGATTTCCGTTTTCTTTGGCAATCAGTCTTTACTGGTAGCCTTCCTGGTGAAGAGAAATCGGACTTCCCTGTGTACTCTTATCGTGTCAAAAAACAAGCGCAATATTATATTCTATTGACTGGTGTGATCAACGGTTCATACATGATCGGCTGATACGATGTACGGTTGAAGTAAGCATGTTGCCGACTCCAGATGATAGTGCATTTACGAAACAGTGCACGGCTCTGATCGCGTTGGAACTGCACAACTATGGAATTGATATCATAATCGTGAATTGCACACGAAGCGGAATGGTCGATATGGATAAACGAGAGGCAACAGATTCAAGAAAAAATGCACAGTACATTGGAATGTCATAGATCAATTCGCTTTACACGAATGAGCGTAGTATACATACGGAACAGACGAGTCGTTTGAAGGATGAATGCGTCAACGACCCACGTGGTTTGATAGCCATTTATCGCGGGAACCCTATTCGCTCGAATACGACACATTTCATAACTCACGATATGAATCACACAGATACAACTTATCTACATCACAAAGGAAATACCGGTTTAAAAAAACATCACATCAACATCAGTGTTCAGACCACAACGGGTACTTACAACTTATAATCAATAAACGATGATTAATGCTCTGTATGTTCCACCATCATCTTTCAGATCGGAATCGACAGTTCCCAATATTTCTCCTGTGGTCAAGTGTAGGTGATACTTTGGTTTACAAACGATTAACGATGAAAAAGGAGACATGATTTCATATTCAAAGAATGACTCAGAAAGCACAATTCCGCACCTTTTTGGACGCAAGAATAACGCACGCCTGTACCTGAAACTCATGTGGTTTTAAAGACCCCAAAATAATTATGCATGATCGCGGAATCATCAGTGTAGTGAGGAGGAGCGATCGTGCTATATTACTGAATAGCAGTGGTATGAGTAGTAAAGCACGATCGCTCCCCCTCACTACACTAGTAATTTAACGATTAGGGACCATGCAATCGCAAAAAGTTGTCGGTAAGTGCTAGAGAGCTTTTGTCTAAGATTAGTTTGGTATCAAGCATAGCTGGTGGCATTTTTGTGTTCCTGATTACATTGGAGTCAGCCCCTTTCGAAAGGAATCACCATACTTGAGTTTAGCCTCTTGTTGAGGATCGTCAGTATTTGGTGCATATGCTTTCTGTGACCGAGATTTGAACTCCGACCACATCTTCATGAGGACACCGTGTTGATCGCTGGTCCATCGACCCTAATGGGGCCCACCAGGCTTAGAAATTTTTATGCTTTCTACCTGATAAAGGCCTTAATCGTGGGATAATCGACTGAGATTAACAGGTATTTACAATGATCCCTCTCACACAACCGAATATGACTGCGTGTTTGCAGGTGATAATTCAGTCCTGCCTGGTGTGCGGTCGATGGCGTAGTGTTCAAAACGGTCGTCTCACAGAGACGTTGCCGGAGTTCCAATCCCGGCCATGACAAGGATATGCACTACTAACGGGCTCCAACAAGAACGAAATTGAAATCAAGTGCTCCTTTTCAAAAAGGATTGACTGGAACGCCTATGATACTGAGACAGCTGCGATTAATTGTGAATCATGTTCACTATATACAAGGTCACAATATTGTCCTAGAAAATGAGTGGCACGCTCGATAGATGGAAGAATTATGGTATCAGTTTGTTTTAAGCGTGATAAGCCATTATGATTGCAGTTCATAATTTCGTTAACTCGTGTAGTCCTCATTTTGGAGTCTACACCGTATACGTTTTGTCGCTCTTGTCATCTTTCACGTAACCTACTCGTTAATGGCATTTCCACACTTAGCCGAGTAGTTGGTCTTTGATAACTCTGAGAGTTTTTAGGTCTATTTTTGCCGTTGTTGAATTGTTATACGGCCTTTGTATTGTGCTGAATCCTGAGGATTTTGTGTTTGACAGAGAGCTGTATAGTTCGTATATTTCATCGAGGAACTGAAATGTTATAGTCACCACGCCGTGGTGATTGTTGAAATCTCAATACGTTGCTGTTTCATTAGCCATTACTAGCGGTGTGTAACTCTATGTGATCGCAATAACGGGACATGGGAAACCGTTAGAATGGTTAGTTGAAGAGTTCCGCGAAATGTTTGGCGAACAGGGCAGCTCAGTTCAAACCAATGCATCGCGTGAACTGTCCACATCACTCTTAAGAACGCACCAGTTTGTCTTTACCGAGGCAACACTTCGCAGTTGAAACACGATCACGCCGAGATATAATAACTTGAGAATGAACTACACGGCGTAATAACGAATTCAAACGGTTAAAGAAAACTGTGTTCAGTTTAGAAGTTATGCCACATAATTTTGTAACATCAGAACAAATCTCGTTAACAAAGGTCAAAACTTGAAAACTGTCGTACCTAGTTCGACCGTCATTCGGGAATCCGTATACTCCAATCAACATTAGGAGCCTGAATTGGAGGTATCTTTTAGCCAAGAATACAGCGTTTCATTTTGCGTCCGTTCGTGAGAAATGACCGCAGTAATACACCCCTTTTCCCATCTGGATCCACTACTGCACGAGACTTACAACAGCACGTGAGCTTGGTTCAGGCTGCTGCCCTTAATACGTTGCAACTATCACGGTATTCGCACTAAATCTGTCTTGTCTCTCTCGCTTGATCGGACCAAACTGGTCGGTGCACATGGCTCGCCGCTTACAACTGCTTGGTGAGGCCCCACTTGGGCATTTCAGAAAAGGGCGTCATCACGGTTGAAAAACGCAATACTATACCAAAGTTATGGTGTTCCATGCGCATCAGGTGCTGCCATACCGTCATATGATAGCTCAAAGCGTGAAAGTTTCGCTGCATTTTGAACCTCGTTTAAAAACCTCAGCGTTTCCGAATCGAACAAGAAGATCAGAAACGGAAAGCCAACGGTGTTGAAAGCAGAAAAACGGTTGTGCAACAAACCTGGGTTATAACCTACAGTCTAATGCCTGTTAACCTGTTATTAACACCAAACCGTGTCTTAGTAGCTCCGTGTGAGATGGAGTATTTTGATTAAAAACAGCAATTGGGAGCACGAATTTCTAGATGTTCTTGAAACTAATCAGTACTTCATTGTGGGCAGCGTTGACAAGACTAATGCTTACGGTGGAGTCGGCGTGTGGACTAGGCTGCGTCATTAAAAGTGTACGGTAGTTCGGTCCTCCTCGTGTACGTTGATGAAACTACAGGTAATGCCTATACACCATGGGACACTCACTCCGAAACAAACCCTCCGTTAAAAAGTTGCCGTTTAACGTACGTAATAATCTAAACGTCATCGTTCACTTCTAGGCAACTGGGAAGTATGTTACGAATGTTATTCAAAGAACGTTCACCTGTTCAACCACTTCCTATAGAAATGCTTAACAGTAATCATTGTCGAATACGTTAATGATTGATTATTTTATCATACACAAATGGGCCACCGGAACAATATTAACCCTCTCGGACATGGTGTTTGACTTCTAACAACTTACCACCCTTTCTTTAATTCTGTAAGAGAGACACTCATTTGCTTTACAGAACAGGATGAAGTAGATGACTGAGGTGTAAAAAATGAACTTCTCCAAATGTTTGCTAAAACATCGGTACACACAGTTGACATCTGTTGGCACCTTCTTGTGTCCTTGCTTTTTGGAGTGTCAAAACAACGGTTGGGGACATTTAGGAACGGCGTAGCTTCAATTGTACTGATGATTTTATAAATAATTGTACTTACCACTTTGCACAACTGTTTTAACACACAAGAATTTTGTTTTTGATTGGTAATTCTTTTGTGAATCAAAATAATAAGTGTCGTGCCACCTATCACCTACACTTGACCACAGGAAAAATACTGGTAACTGTCGATTCCGATCTAGAGGTTACTGGTGGATCATTCAAAGCTCAATCGAACTCAAGTGGCAATACTATTTTAACCATCGTTTATTGATTATAATTTGTAAGTACCCGTTGTGGTCTGTTGATGGGGTGCTGTTTCAAATTGGTATTTTCTGTGTGATGTGGACGAGTTTTATCTGTGTGGTTCATATCATGTCTTATGAGATGTGTCGTATTCGGGCGAATACGGCTCATATTTGTTCCAGCCTATGGCATCCGAGTGAGTGCAACCCAAAACTGAAATACAGGTTAGCATTTGGTTGCTTCTACAAGTCTACTCCCAATGAATGTGCTTTGGTGTTTTGAGATTGACGGTATGGTGAGCGAAAATTTGTTGCAGAATATTGACTTTGTTATGTATAAAAAGATTTCCGTTATGACGACGATCAGTGTAATCCACTTGAAAAGAAACACTTCGGACATAAACAGTTTCTTCACCATAGTAAACTTTTCGTTACAACGGCTTCCGTTATAGTATAGATATGCACATATTTCAATAACTCAATTTAAATTATCACGGGTTTAAGGAATGTCTAGTTTTTCTTACTATACTGATTACAAGAAGTATTTATCTATTAATTTACGAAGCAACACAGGTGTGTCTATCTTTGCTGACCTACCAATATAATATTGTGTAAATGCAATTCTCTTACACTTAGTGGTTCTGTGTTGATTCTACTTTGAACAAAATGGGCCATGTGTTCCGCAACCTGGTCTGTGTATCTGTACATACATGTTTATGCATGAATAAAATTTTCGCTGAAATCCATCCCAGTCGATCATGGTTTACCCCTATTCGGGCTTCTGTGTGAACCGGCCTATTCGCTCTCACCCGCCAGAAGTTGAGAGATTTGTTGTGAAACCATAATGTTTTCCTACGGATTACTGTTTGCACAGATGCTAATTTGGTACCGAAAAATGTACGTCGGAACAGGGTTTGTGTTTTGATCATTCATTTCTGTACGCTTTTCCTTCTCCACCCCTTTACCTCAGTTCGTCTTTGATGGTGATTAGAGTTTGACCGACGACTTTAGGTTCTGTATTTCTTTAAACATTCAGACGTGGGGACTATGTTTGCACACATACGGGAGCGGGCGCTCACACACACACAGTTGGTTGTTCTTAGGAAACACCTTTAGCACAGCTGTTGGTTATCGTGATGTGTGTATAAAATATCATACCAATATGTGCGCATTAGTATACGACACATACTACGAAATGTTTTGGCTATTTTAGTTAAAGGACTGTTAGAGGAATCTTGTTCTGATGGGAATACGACCTTGAGAATTACATTCGAACTAATCTGAAACCTCAGATTTGGTGGATTGTTTTCACGCTGTGCTGGTACGGTTGCGCACCTTTTTATGTAAACGACAGACCGTTTAAAATACGTATCACTAATGATTTATTGTTGGATACAATGCTGTCTGAATCGGTAAATTCAGAGGATTTAACTGTGCTTTCTCAATTTTACTGATACGCATCATCACACACGGTAACAAGGCACTGTGTGGCCTTTTTATAGAGTGATTTAATGGAAAGGAATGTGACGAATGAATAAGGCGTTCACTAGATGTTTACAAACAATTATAAGGGCAGTCAATCTTATCTACAATTAGAACCAGTTAGACTAACATACTGCGCTACAAAAACTGAAGTACCGAATCAGTTACGTTGATGTTACTGTACACCAGATGAATGATCATTTGAAATGAGTGTTTAGTCAAAGTGCTGTTTCGGTCTATGGTATCATCTGAGTAGTAGTCCGTACGTTATCCATACAACCAGACCTAGTTTAGGATATCGGCTATCTCAGTTCAAGTTATGTTTCAAGTGAGCTGGCTGACTATTTTGTTTGAATGTTACAGCTGAGGTCAAACCGGTGGCGGAATGTTCCAATCTGTGGCTGTCAAAATTTTCGAATGGGCAAAATTTTAATTATTTCTTAATGCCCAATCGGTGCGATACTTTGTCGATTTCACCACTGAATACATTCTTCTGGTTGACTGATTCACCAACAGATCTGCAAGTATAGTTTAAAGCCTCATGACTGAACTCGATCTACTTGTGGTCGCGGTCGGTAAGCGTCAACCAGTTGAAAGTCGAATTCGTGAACAATGACAGTCATTTGGAGTTATATTCAGATTTTACCGAATTTATTGGTCCAAAACACATTCAGGAGTATAAACCAAATCTCACTTTCTAAACCTTACAGTCTTAATCAGTGTGAATTCTATCTTAACACATTTTACCTCTCTTTGAACCAATTGTAAGGGAAAATATTTCAGTAAAGCAAGAATATTACTACTCCAATTCACACTTTCTCACACCGTGTTTATGAACTGGAATTTCAGCCCAAAACATCTAGGTTTTCATGTATATGTCATGTGCATTACAGCCTGGTCCTGTGTGCTTGGTTGTTGTCATTTGTCGTTAATTTGTCGTTGTTTTTTTTCCACCTGTTTTTTCGGTTCCGTTTAAGAAGAACTCCTTCGACTTCATGTGTTGTTCACTGTCTCCACGCTAGACGCTTGACCATATTCCAAATCCGCTTTGAGATATTCCACAGTTGTCGCATTCCCATAGACTTTCCAGTCGGCCTACTCTCGAAAAGAGGCACTAGACTCGAGTTTCGCTCTCATTAGAGCTCGTCAGTAATGCATATCCTCGTCACTATCTGAACTAGAACTACGGCCACGCTGTACATGAGGCAACCGTGTTTACCGCTGCACCACTGAACTCGCATTAGGCACGACCGAATTATCATATTTGAACGCTCAACCACTCTCACTCGTGAGTAACGATCAGGTTGTCCGATCACCTCCAGAGGAGACACAGTTACTGTCTTCTAACTCCACTCGATGACCGCTCGACTAGGAGTTCTCTCCAAGTTGAAATCACATAAATCATTGACTTGTTGGGCGATATGTGATTACTGATGAGTAGTAGGGAATTTTGGTTTTCTTTTCGTAAGGGGCCGACTGGAAAATCTATGGGAATGCGACAGCTGCGATCAGTTGTGGGTGATGTTCGATCTATATGAAAACCAAAATCCCCTACTACTCATCAGTAATAATCCAGTTTCGGAATGGTTGTGTCTCTGATCTGGTTACTAATCACAAAATGAGTGTAACGATTCACGTTTGATTGTTAAGTTACGCGTAGCCCAACCACGGATCCCCAAAGTGAAAACAAGATTGAATCCAACAATTTCTACGGTACTATTAAAGAAATGCATCAATAATTACAAAAGACAAACCCCAATCGTTTGCGACGATAGTCTTGTCCTGTAAAATCAATAGTTCCTCAACAGGACCAGCAAAGTCAAAGGTGAGCCGTCACGTCAGCAGACCAAGACAAGAATGGCCACTCGCGCCGCGGACATTTAATGACACATTAGTTCAATAAAACAAAACGGGGGTGGGTGAGGTAGTGGGAACAAGTGTCATATTAGTGGGAAAAATAGGGAATTCAAACGATGGAGACGAATTTTCTCAGTTCGTGGATAAACAAATTTACAATGAGCTTAATCATTCTATCTTAAACATTAGTCGTAGAATTGAGACCAAACGAATATGAGCGGCCTAGTTTCACACTAGTTTCGAATAGAGGTTCTACTATTCACTACAATGAGTTTAAATTATAAGGAGACTGGTAATGATACGTAGATTTGAGAGCGAATACAGAGGGATATTAAAGTAGTTTTAATCGCGATACGCTCAAACTAGCAACCTACAACAAACAGTGTCCATACTGGCTTGCGTTGAACTGCTTGCAAATAACTACGACTTCGTTCTAGTCTTCAAACATTTGGGGAGGAAACTGGCATGGTTTAATCTCGGATTGATTACGAATTATTGGCTTGGCCATAAATGGGGATTCTGAGTGGGTGGAAACGCGAGTGATCAATGCAACATATTACAATGTTGAGTTAATTCACACAGTTTCATATATTCCCAAAGTCTGACTATTACAAACCAGCACATCAAGTGTCTAAGTGAAAACTTTAAAACCCAATCGGAAATGGAAACATTGCTGCACTGTGTGGGGGACTGAGGGTTAACCATTTTAGAAGCTTGAAACCGGTGACAGATGGAGGATTCACAAAGTTTTGCACTAATTCAAGATGTGGTTATCGTGAACAGTTAGCAGAACCGATAGTTGATAAACAACTTGCTATTTACGATGAAGAGATTTCACTGCTAAACTAGAGATGAGGGATTTAGGTTGCTAATAGATTGCGAATAGGGGTAATTCTGCGGCAGGCTGTGAATTTGGGTATGCTTCTCATGATCTCACACAAAATTATCCACTGATGAGAGAGAAAATTCTCTACTTACCGTAGTAAAATGTTTTAGGCAATCGTCATTTCAAAGTGTTTCATGCAGTTTAGCTTACATCTTCAGTAGCTATCCTGCTGAAGACTTTCTAAATCAGTATTGAAACAGGTTTGTGTAGTCGGAGTATGAGTCCTCAACTTCGTGCACATCAATGTTAATGAATAATCGTAATCATCCCTTCACAAATCGTACGTACTGGATGACGTTGGTTGGTGAGTTGATGTCTTATACCACTAACTCGAAGACGGTCAGACAAAATGACAGCTTCGCTAAACTCCAGCAAAGATAAAGCAACTCGTGGAGTTTGGTTGGACAATAGTTTGAATAACAGCATTTTGACATAAGTAAGTGGAGTACAAAGAAACTTACTTTCAATCTAGTTACTTTGAAAAAACATTTGATAACTTACTTATGAGTAAAGTCAATCTAACAAAATATGCTTGTTCGACTGATAACCAACATCTGTTTGGTACCCCAAGCGTTTGATATGTTGACATGATGTGTCGGTAATGATAATTCTAGGTCGAAAATCGCACACATTTGATCTGATGACTTTGTAGGCTCTAATTAAAGCAAGACTACAGTCTAGTGCTACATGTCGAGGTAGGCTGGATGGAAAATCTACCTGAACACAAAGGTTGCACGGATGTTTGAGTGATATTCAACTTGAAACTAACCAAGTCCCTGATTACCTATCAGTATCGGTAAGTTTTACAGGCTTTTGACAATTTCTTACCGGGTCAAGCAATGAAATCGTAACATTCGCCCAACTGATGGCCTGCTACCTGAGCATTATTCATAAGCGAAGATGACTAAACTTTTGCATGCGATACTTCATTCATGCCTGATGAGAAACCAGTGATACCATGGTCAAAACGGTTGCTTCGTGAAAACGTGCCAGGAATTCTAATCTCGATTATGACAACGATATGCGTTACTGACGAGTTCTAACAAGAGAAAAAATAGAGTCTAGTGCCTATTTGTGAAAGGAGCTGACTGGAAGCTCTACGGGAATAAGAAAGCTATAATCAGTTTGTGTAATATTTGGTTTATATTAACGAAAATCTCACGCCACTTATCACCACCTATCCACCTTCATTTCCCGTACAGAATATGATCATTTTACATTAGATGTAAGGGTATGACGTTGTATCATATTCTGCGAGCGGCTAAAGATGCTACCCATTTTCACATGTGCTGACTGAAGTGAATCTGATGACAATTCATTTTCCAGTAAAGAACTGATTACGAAACTCGTCTGTTCTGTGTTGGACGTTGGTTTTATCTTCCTCATCGCATTTGCAAGAGGAGGTTGATTTGTAACAACTGTTGAATCTGCACGATTCGGAATCGATCGGTAGCGTGTAATCGATTGGCTCGTGTCGTGGTGTCATATGTGAGCGACGAGTCGATGTCCATGAAAAGAATTGTTACTGTCAAATAACCTAATTGGTGCTAGTAAATCGGACCGTCCAGATATGAAAGATTGGAGACAACAGTGGAGAAAATAGTTTACTACGATACTAAATAAAAAACGAATAAACAAAATAAATGTAACAAACTGCATTTGTGATTTCTCAGTCGTATGGAATCAGTAGGATGAACAATGTGAAGTGTCAACTGAACACTAGTCGGCGTAGCCAACACAGTCCAAAATTATGTAAGGGTCGAACCAAAAGTAGGGTCTCTATATAAGAACAACGACCCAATAAAGACAATTGAGACATTGTATCAGTAGAAAACAAGATCGGGATAAGTTTGTCAACGAGCGAGCTACTCATTGGATAAGAGTACGGTTTGATGGACTGATTAACAGCAGGAGATGACCTTGGAGGTTGACAAAACTTAGTGAACCCTTCAAAACTAATCCTATTCGCAGGCAATAGGAAAGTGTCACTGATGTAACACAATAATTGACCGAAAACCGCAACTTACGAAGGAACCGATGAAGGTTTTGAATATAAGTAACAAACGAATGAACCAACGTCAACTGCAGAACACGAAGAAAACAGTATGTCAATAAAGAGGTTATCGTCTAGATTAACCGGATATAGAAATTTAACAATGTATTGGAGTGTCGGGTAGAAGAAACAGCGAACAAATTAAAACGTAAAGATGGAAGAATAATGCGGAACCAGCTACAACTTCTAAAGTGCTCAACAACTCGCGATCAGATAATCTCAACACATTTTGTCAAAATAAACATGTCAACAAACAGTCACAGTAGACAACTACTGTGTGTAAAGAAAGGTGCTTATTGAAGTGAGTGTGTGTTTAGCGTACCACAACTGTTGTACGTATGACATGGTTCCGAACACTGGGTTATCTCGGCGAGCAGACACGGGCGAAAATGAAACTATACCGATGCCCAATCAGGTTCGTTGGCCAGGATACGTCCGTGGGACAGGGGAATAAACGGATTCTGAAGCAGCCGTTGTACGGACCAGTGAGAGAAGATATGCGAAATCATGTTGGTCAAGAATTAAGATATCATGATGTTATCCAGGTAAGTCTTTCGTGTTGTAATATCAATCTTACACCTTGGAATGGCTTGGTCTTAGACCGGACCGTAATGAGGAATACGACCTCGACAGACGATCGAGGCTTCAATTAGTTACACTCGCGCGGTCGGGAATTAAAGCGCACGGTACACAAAGGAACCACAGGTTACATGGGTCGTGGTGACATCCGTATGACGTTGTGATGAATACGGCCGCCATTAAGTTGGCCGTCTCGGATTACTAGGTCATCAATGTACTTTTAGTACATCGTCGGCAAAGAGACTGTGAGTAACTTAGGCTCACGTAGGTCGTGCCAGTTGTATCTACTTTTTCGTGCGTATCAACCAACGACCGCAGTGGATTGGTAAACCACTCGCCCCAATTTTCAGAAACCTCGGTGTCTGTGGCCTTCTATCCACTCTTTTCTCCAGCTTTGTTGGGTGTAGTGTATGATGAACATCTTGCTGGCTTTTCGCTCTAACTTCAGTTATTTGCTTCCCCTCCTCTCCCTACTTGGAATGCACTGATATTTACTCATGTAGTGAACTACTTGTCGAATAGCTTGAGCATCTTTCTTTCCAGCTTAGTCCTCGCCATTGTAGTCTACTTCTTGCTTCCGTGAGATTAGGATATAACTTTCCTGCTTGCCTACCATTTGACTAACCAGCAGTAGCCTGCACCAGTACAACGACCTGCATTCACACGCTTCCAGCTCTCATTACTTTGGGTTCGCTATATATATATATATATATATATATATATATGTAGCACGTAAAACTACCGGGAGTGACAAACGTGCTACCTTATGAAGAAAAAGGATGTTTTATGTGAAGTGAAGAAGGACACAACTATGGATGGCTAGGGCGGAAAAAATTACAGCGGTGCACACAGAGACTGACAACACAAGCCCAAATCACTTCTAGTCTCCGCTACATCAGACGGCGTCTTCAACCAGAGGTGTTCATTATCATTTAGACCCCTGCCAGGAAGCTGAAATCGCCCAGCTGAAGCGGGTTCCGAAGTGTGTCTTCATACCTGGAAAACAAATCAGGCGCTGACCACTTTCGGCCTAGCTCGCAACTCGCGAACAAGATGCGACGTACCAGGCAGTGAGTTGACATTCGTGAGATGTGGTCAGGGCAACGAAGCCTGTAAGACAAGATCAATGTGCTCAAGGGTGGAAAGAATTTATCCATTTCGATGACACATCGGTGAACTTCGTCATTGCTGACACAGTGTTCCATCACATGCCACCGATGGTCGAAAGTGAGTACTCCATGAACATCCTCCGCGAGAATCGATCAGGTTTCGGAGCCGTACAGTGGGACTATCCTTACAGTGGCACTATACACCCGACCTATCTTAGAAAGACTGATATCACGCTGACGCTGTAAATGGTGTGAGCTGGAAGATGCCATCCGAGGCTTTGCTATTTGGTTTGTGATTTCATCAGACATTCCACCAGCAATGATACAGTTCCCAAGTTACGTAAACTTCTTGACTACTTCCAACTTCTCATATGCGAGAGTGAGAGGGGGTACAGGTTTCTGCCAATCTTGCAACAGCACCTTGCACTTCGTACGTGCAAAGACCATATCAAACCGACTAACTGAAGCCTCTAATCTGTCTACGATGTTCTGGGCTCTCTGTGATCTTTCGCTGACTGAGGCGATGTCGTTTGCATAGCTCATATGTTGAGGTGGGAGTAAATCCATGCCATAATATTCGCAGTTTGTCAAGTCACATTCTAGAATCTGGTCTACTGCAAAGTTGAATAGGAAGAGGGAGGTTGGACAATTTTGTCGCACCCCGCTTGAGATGCTCTTGAATATCGAAGATACACTGCTATTAACCATAACTCTTCCCGAGGTCTGACATTAAATTGCTTTCAGGATGTTCACATACTTCTCAGGCAGACCGTTCCTTGAAAGACAATCCCAGAGTGCACCTCTGTCAACCGAGTCGAAGGTCCCTCTGATGTCCAAGAAGACAACGGCTGTTGACTTTCCATATGGATGGTGGAATTTAAGCATCTGGCAAAATGTGAAGATGTGATCGATGTAGTCACAGCCAGGGCGAAACCCAACTTGCTCTTCATGGATATGTTGTTCGCGCGTTTCGCCTAGTCTAAGTTGCAATAGGGACCGGGCTAACGCCTCTGTGCTTTGCATGCAAAATGCGCAAACCCTTTTCGCAATTGGGGACCATGTTAGCTAAACCTTAGCCAGTTGGAACAACCTCTTATGATTGGGAGTTTTTGGAGCAGACCCGTCTGCTGTTTAACACAGTCTACAAAAAGGGCAATAGATACGTGTTGTGTGATTGCAACTACAAATGGTTCAGCGCAAGCCACGTCTATTGTTAGTTATGTTCAGGCATGTTTTAGCTTCGGTCGTTTGAAGTAAGTCTAACGTTTCTTCCTAAATACCGACGAATCAAACCGCACTTCTTTGCTCCATGACCAAAAGTTCTAACTCGGTTAGCTATTGCACTCGTTATGCATCCGCTTGTCACTTGTGTAACGTCCACAAGAAGCAAGATCTGTATTTAAATTTCCTTCGACTACGGTTGAAGTGTTATGTTCACAGATCGAAACAGAGATCGAAACCAGCATACCTTATACACAGCCAGCGACAGAAAGAGTTGACCACGAAAAGCAGATGTAACAAGTATCAGTAGTCTATGGTAACAACCTAAATGGAGCCGTTCCTTACAGTTGTTCTATATAGTAGGCGCGTTCGCACACAACAGGTAACATCACCGACTACCCATCACCGAATTCACTATGCGAAAGGTTTTGTAGAAATTCCTGAAATTGTATGATAAAGGTCACTGTCCAGAGGAACAAGTTTTCTGAATTACAAACGCATACCAATCAAACACCGTTTGTTGTTTCATTGTGAAACACGAAATTAACAGTTCCAGCAGCAGCAGCAGCAGCAGCAGCAGCAGCAGCAGCAGCAGCAGCAGCAGCAGCAGCAGCAGCAGCAGCAGCAGCAGC
>JTDE01000078.1:51173-75298 GCA_014338405.1 Paragonimus skrjabini miyazakii
CAGCAGCAGCAGCAGCAGCAGCAGCAACAGCAGCAGCAGCAGCAGCAGCAGCAGCAGCAGCAGCAGCAGCAGCAGCAGCAGCAATGACTGGGAGACACCAAACAGCTTCAAGACGATCACTATTCGGTAAGTGGACCCAAGTTGTTTCTTCTTGAACATGCGAACACTCGGCCGGTTAGTCAAGAGCCTCTTCATCAATTCTACAGTTTTCATCGAATGTATCACCACACTTTGTAAATGACAGGCGCAGTTGACCATAACTGTCCGCATAAACAAGTCTGTTCATACTATCTGACAATATAACAAAATCGGTGAAGGACTCATTCTTAAGTTGCCTCATGAAATCCCATGAATGACACTGTACGCCAGTCGACGGCTAGAAAGGATGTCCGTA
This sequence comes from Paragonimus skrjabini miyazakii, assembly GCA_014338405.1. Classification (NCBI taxonomy): domain Eukaryota; kingdom Metazoa; phylum Platyhelminthes; class Trematoda; order Plagiorchiida; family Troglotrematidae; genus Paragonimus; species Paragonimus skrjabini miyazakii. The sequence goes on from JTDE01000078.1 coordinate 51,568, forward strand.
AACGAACTACAGACAATCAGGATCCACTTCAAATGGGTAGTACTACAGAGTTCTGTTTGAAATCATACTGAAGTTGACCTAACTTTATCTCATCAAATAGCTAACGAAGCTATACAGTATAGTCATCACTTGTTGGATGAGAGTAGTTCGAAATTAACAGTCCATTTGTCACACAAAACATCAATATAAACTATACACTACTATTGAGAAGTGATACTTTGTCAAATGATGTGAACAATCCTGCTCATTTCGATAAGTCAATACGTTTTTATGGAGCATTCACATAGGCGTGCGACTAACTGTTAGGTCAAGCGGATGTTAATAGTCATAGCTTTGGTTAATCTTCATTTTATCGTGCAATTAACCGTACGAACTCGTGAACTTTGTAGGGGTGTCTATATTCAATAGACAATATACACATATACACACACATGTATACATGCTCCACCAGACAGAGAACAAATAGTGAAGGAAGAGAAATCGAGAAAAAGTCATTAGGATTTCATGAGAACCGGACAGGTTGTCGACATGGGCCGGTGGCCCCGTCATCACAGCCACAGCGACTAGTTTTATCTTCACCACCACCATCATCACTAACACCACAGCGTACCAACCGTCTTGATGATGAGCATCTGTGACGAAATTTATATGCCCACTCTGTATATGTGTGTATGCGGGTTTGACCTTTTTTACGGATGAACAAAAAAGCTCAGTTCATGATCATTGCACGCACGTCTACGAATCATCAATATAATAAACGGGCGTGGGAATAGCCCGAAAGAATGACCTTGACTTGATTAACACTATCAAATGAAGTTAAGCTTTGATGGCATACCGCACGCACACGCACACATATTAAAAGCACTGGAGCATAAAAGAAACTGGCGCGTGGCGATAATCGCCGGTTGACAGAACAACGGAAGGTTTGTTGTCACAGATGAAATCAGAGGATGAAATACTGGTAAGGAAAGCATAACATTCATTCGTCAATTGACGATTGTTGGACCTTGAGTGGAACATGTAAATACAGTGCAAAATCTAAAGTATAACTAGTTCCAGTTAGAATAACATTTGTTTACGAATTGACGTTTTCTTGTGGATTTGCTTTATCAGTAAGATGGATGAACCTGATCCATCATTATGATAATTGAACTCTAGTCACAATCACGTCTAGGAGGAGGAAGTAAGTACATTAGCAACAGTATCATTTGTCCCGAATTTATTTGCCAAATTTACTAATATTCCATGGACGATCGTTTTCTTGCTTCTGTACGTCCCGTGAAAATAGCTTGACTGGAATCGAACCTATATTTTACAAATTCTTTCTTGTCATGCAACCTGTTTGATAATAAAGACATGATGCACTTTACTAGCATCCAACCTACCAGAACGATTGCGAGTTACCCGATCACCATGTTCAGATTTTACTGTTCGTTTATCTTTGATTACAACAGTTGTATGCAAGACTGATATCGATCTGTGCTGTTATTAATGCAACTTAACCTCCATCCTTGACATCAGGTGGCAGAGGAGGAATGACCTCGATGTTTCGAACATGTGTATGTCAAGAAGGTCGAACATTCCAATGTAATGGGCTACTCCTACCATCAGTGAATGGATCTAGACGCTTACACTAAAGATTATCGGATGATTCATAAGCGATAAAGATAAACTAACTCTGCTGTTTTGTGTGTAAAAAACCAAATGTATATGTATTGGGGACTAAAACAACCTCCAGCCTGATTATTAATCATGCGCTTGGTGACCCAGACAACCACTACGTGCAAATGAGTGCATACGTTCACAGTATTGCGATTTGTACAACACATGTCCGTTGTCTAATAAGCAATTCCTTGGTACCAACAGTATTTTTCACAAAACAGTTTACGCCATGACCAGAATGATTAATGAACTTGAGGATACCTACAACGAGTTCATAAAATTACTCAACGAATATCTATGAAACTGAAAGATTTACAAGAAAACGGGAATGTTTACTAACGATCTCTTGCAGTAGTTGACGTCCCTGAAAGTTGAGAACTCATCGTCTCCTACAGGAAGTCCGTGATGATTGTAAGGAATTTTCACTTAACTCATCCTAGCCGTTCCGGAACTGACTTTTTACGTTTCGATGCTTCATCGTGAACCCAAAATAATCGGAACTAATCACTCGAATTTGTACTGGATGCGTTCAGCGATGACATGACGGGAATTCGCAGGCGACACGAGACCCGAGAGACAGTTTAACGTTGTTAACCTGTGAACCGGAATAAGCGAATACAAATGACAGCTGACAGTATGCGTGTTTATTCATAACATATTGCTAAATCAGGTTATGAGTATCCCACTATACTAGGAATTGCACCTGAGTAGGCCGGACGCTTAAGGTACTGAGACAATTTGTGATAAAAACATATGGTACAATACTGTTTTCTTTTCCTTCCGAGTAACCGTGAATGCTCAGTGTAGCCGAGGTTAGGTAATTCACCACATAACTTCGTGTTTGTGAACAAGGTTACATTTATCAGAAGTCAGCATACACAATTGTTGGCTTCATATCGCTTTTCATGCGATTCTACCGTATTTCATTCTAGACGAAAATGTACGATACGATACGAAGAAGACGGCGTGGTCTAATAAAGATAACCTTCACGTAGATATCATAGTTAGTAAAGTACACAGAAATGAGAAATTGTGCAGAATATTGAGGATTTTTCGGCTTGTTGACTCATGAAAATGAGTTACAATTTTAAGTACATAGGGGCTCAAAGTCTTTTTTGTGCGTTGAGCCCGTTCTGCATTCTACATACTGTCAATGACAAGCATTGTCTTGTGATGCCATTTGGAGATAAGTTGAAATGTTAGTCTTGTTCACAACTTCAATCATGTGATGACACACCAGCTCGTTTAGTATGATTTCTAATAACTGATCTTTCCAAAATATAATAGGCGTCTGTTTGACAAGGGATCTTCAGAGAACGATGTTTTCTGGATTGGAACTGTTGTTATTATATTCAAAGCGTATGCCACGGAGAAATATCCCGTGTGATTATCGAACTATTCCGGTATTGCCGTTTCACATTCGATGTCCACCTGCCATGTCTTCAAACTGCCAACTAGTTGACGTCTGACATTTAGCTGTTAAACCTGGTATACACAGTTGTCAAATTATCGTGTTTGTGCATCTGACGTCTGTTTGAACTTGTCTAGGTTTGTCTGCTTTCACGCTTAAGTGTGCACGCGAGCGTGTGCATGACAGTGTGTGTGTGTGTGTGTGTATTTGGGCCCAACACCTAATCCCGCCCACAAAAGTTTCAAGGACCAATCGCGTCGGTGACTACCTAGCCATAGTACCTTACAGGTGCCGTACGCTGAAATTCATCATGTTAACCTCAACTCTTGTGAACCCTACCGGTGTTGGGTTCTTCTGGTACCATGACGACCAAACATTGGTGTGACGAATTCCGCTACATGTGTGCATGTGTGTTTTAATTTCCTTCAGGCGACATGCGTCAGTAAGCTGTTATAATCAGTTCACCTCAGCGCTACTGATAACATCAGTACTGTGCTATACACTTGAGTTAGAAAGACGACACGACCATGCGAAGCATGCAGTGGATTGCCCTGCTCGTTTTGGGCGATTGCTAGCTAGATAGGGGGTGATGTGTGCCAGCCCAAATTCGATTTCACAGGTTGTGCACGATGGTCACCATAGGAGAGTTACATCTACCTCAAAATTGGAAACCGTGCGTCAACTGGGCGGCCAGCTGGTCAGTATCCAGGTAAGGTAGTTTCCAGTCGACTTCTATCGACCCAGGAGGTAAACTTTCCCCTAAGGTTTCATATAGCTAGGGATACAGTGATTTCTGTTGTCGAGTACGATACAAAAAGAAGAAAATAGGATACACATGAGTTTCATCCACCGCTGTCACTTGTGATAACTTGATAGGTGTAAAATACAGCCATTCTTGAACAGAAACGTACGAAATGACAGAGACTTTGAACAAGGCATTCAGTGACCACAGATCACATACGATCAGTAGAGAGTAGTCAATACTGGGCAGATTAAATGTGCACAGGTCAGCATTTCGTACACTAGCTTACAGAAAATCAGGAATATGTTCCGCAGATATATCGCCAAAAACAGTGCAAGTAGAGTGGCAAGGAACTTCTTGTACTTAAAGAACATTAGTTGTGGGAAGGTACAAAGATATTGAGTTCCGTTGAAGGATGACTTGCTGATGAATTTACTTGGCAATGCGATTCAAATAAAACTCAAACGAATTTGTGGGGGATTAAGCCTTTACCCTACTAAAGAAAACCACTGGGTTGGTTCTAAAACCGGTTAAAAGCGAAATTCCTTATCCTCTGTCAGCATCAGTAACCACCAGTTTTCTGGGGTTTGCGGAAACATTTATCCTGGTAGAACAGCAATAACGTCCAGACCAACGATCTTGGTGCATGTTGCAGGATAGCTGGAAGACATGTGGCCACATAAGCAGATGAGCACAAACTGTCGTGTTCCGTACCGCACCGTACCGTCTTCCTTACGGCAAGTCACAGAACCTTAGGTCGTTTTGCTGAAGAGCCGGAAAATTTCTAAGTACGTCTAGTTACAAACGATAAACCGTTTGTGAGTTCTGACTCTTCAAGTCAGCAAACTAGTCTTGTCCAGTTGAAGTGGGTTTGTCAAGTCAGCCAGATTGTTGAGTCACTGGCTCCAGGTAGGATTTCCAAGAAAACCCTGCATCTTTCTGCCATGTAAGTCAGGCTTTAGAATCGGAGGCTCCGGGTGGGATCCCTTCAAAACTCCTTTTTTGCCTCACATGTCTGGGTCTTAGGCTGCAGATGATTTCTCTCATATCAACCTGGAACACACCAGTGGAGGCTAGACATTGTTCATCGGGAAATGGAATGTGCGTATACCGTTGGATCAATACGGTACCGGACTGCCAGTACGCTGTACCACAGTGATTGTCATGGGACTGAGTCGCCACGGCATCTACATCACAGGTTTGAGTGAGACATGGCCTGCAGACTAAGGTAGGCTTCGGAAAGAAGGTTTTGGGTACACTTTCTACTGGATAGGTTACCCAATAAAAGGTGCTTGAAAGCACGGTGTCGCTTTCACAGTCGCTCATCGCAACAACTTTTTGATGAAAGGCGAATCGCACGACATCAGCTCTCGGGGAATGTCCATTGGTCTGCAGTTTAGATGAAGTAAGTCTGCTACATTTCTAAGTGTTCAAGGTCCAACTAATTGTCGCACCGGGGATAAAAAATATCAGTTCTATGATAGAGGTCTACCGCAGTTCACTCAGCGCTAGTGGATGACCGACTGCTGGTTATGGATGACTTCAACGAGCGAGTTAGGCAAGATTCAGCGGTTTGGCCGGGAGTCTCGGACCCTACGAAGTTGTTACAATCAATAAGGACAGTGATCGGCTGCTCCACTTGTGTGTTACTCATGGACTGGCTACTACCAACACCTGAATCCAGTAAGATGAAAGCGATTTCACGACACAAGATCACCCGCGAAGCAGTCACTACCGTTTGTTTCACTTCGTGATTGTGTGACTGCACTACATCTGCATTGTGCCTAACCCGATGGCGGTGGGCGGGTCCGAAGGTAGCATGGTTTACAGTCTTACTCATACCATAGTGTTTATTCGTGTTTTCAGGCCCGTTAATTGTAGGTCATCCTGACAGCCGCGAAAACTGGATATTAAGAGGCCAGTGAATATAAAAGTGAGGACGGTAATTCGGCATGCAGTTGCTTTTTGTTTAAGAGATGTTGCCGTATCTAATATTCCTAAGGGTATGTGACAACATCTCAAGGAACAGATCGTAGCAGCAATCATCGAGATTATCAGTATCCAACGACACAAACGCCCGGACCAATTTGACGTTACTAATGCAGTTATTTCGAACTTGTTACGAGAGAAGAATGGTGAGCTTACTGTTTTCACAGTAAGCCCAAGTAATAGAGACACAACAGCCACATTTATGGGTGTTCACCGTCAATTCACTGAGTAGCATTAAGTCATTAGAGAGAACTAATGGACTAAGCAGTGTGGAGTGATGTGGAACTACGTTCACTGCCAATAGCACGCAGAGTTCTACGGTTCGTTTGAGGTGATTTTTGATCAATCCATTCAATGTGCAAAAACCACTGATTGACAGAGCACCTGGCGTTTCGTTCACACCGCTTGGGGGTATGACGGAAATCTGGCGAAAGCATTTTGGTAGTCTATTAAACCGGCCGGCTACCATTTACTGGGTGACCATGAGTAACCTAGCATAACAAGATATCAAGACGCCACTTGGTCCCGTTCCAGACCTATCAGGGATACTGAAGGCCAATGGACAAATGCAAAATGAAAAGGCTGTAGGTAAAGATGGGTTGCCAGGGGAACTTCTGAAGCACAGCTGTCCAGTTTTGGGACGTGCTTTTCTCTAGTAGTTTTACTTCATCCAGGAGCACGAAGTAGACCTTCAAAAGTATATGCATGCTCCAATCGTATCTTTGTTCAAAGGTAGGGGAACAAGCAAAGCGCCAACAGTTGTCGGGGCATCTGTTTGCTGTGCTGAAAAGGTTCTTGCCAGAATTCTGCTCAACCGACTTATTAACGAAAGCTTGGAGACCGATGTTTCCGAGAAGCGATATGGATTCCGGGTGAGTCACAATACGATTGGCATTATGTTTACAACTCGATAGATCTAGAAGAAGTGCCTTGAGCACAACCAGCCTGTGTATACTATGTTTGTGGACTTTATCAAGGTGCTTAATTCCGTGAATCACGAAGCCTTGTGGACAGCGATTACAATGTTGTATGGCGTGTGGATCATTCTTTGACGTTTGTGATAATAGTACTGGCGTGAAATAGTGTTTTCTTTTAGTCTGAACCTTATCTAGTTTGTATTTGATCATAATACTAACAATCAACTTTTAGAACTCTGAGGACGTTACAAAAGTTGAATACTGCGTGGATGATCGCTTGTCGAATATCGAACGTTTCGGTCACCTAAGTCGGCTCCGTAATGTGACGATAGGCAAGTCATAGTTTGCAAATGATTGCGCACTACATACACACTGCGAAGAGGACCTTTAAAGACTGTTCTTAACTTTCGTTACAGCGGCCTCCAAATCTGGCTGGAATATCCGTAGAGGTAAGCTGTTTAGTTTTGCCTGATTTTTGAGAGTGGAAGTGTTGTGCTTACACATACAATCGGAATCAGTAAGGACATTGTGAAAAGCAGTACACGCTTGCACTATTGGGATAGCAGTCTCTCGATATATCTGTTCGTGGATCGGGAGTTGTGAGCTCGTCTGGCGATGGCTAGGGATATTGTTGGACATCTTAAAAGACGTATTTGGAAGAACAGCATCCTGAAATTGAAAATCAGACTGCTTATATTCCATGTAGTAGTGTTTTCTACGCTGATTTGTGACATGGATATTGGATCAGCAGAATGTTCGATTTCTTGTGAAATGTCCAAGACACATCCTGATTATTCGGTGATCAGAAGTGGTTCTGCTCACTAAGGTATTTCAGAGAGGAGATACGAAGGGGTTAGAAACCACGTTATTGCTCATTCACTTCTGTTGGCTGGGACTCGTTCGTAAGACGCTCGTCAAATGAATTCCACAACAATAACACTATTGACAACTGAAAGCAGGCAAGTAGATTTTTGATGCCCAGAATTTGCAATATAAGGATTCTATCCAGACAAGTCTTTTGAGCTGCAATGTCAACTTTAAATCTTAGGAGTGCTTGAGATCGAATCAGACCATCTGGAGGATTACGATCCAGACGGGTGTCGGAAGATTCAGTGAACAACATTTGCGCGGTCGTGCAGTCAGGCGCGAAGTACGCATCAAAATATAGGTGTCTTGGGTCATGATGACATGACTATATGGCGTTGTAATGGGTGCGGCGGCGAACGCACACCGCCAACGGGAAGATCGAATCAGTAAATTGTATGCAAGTTCAGTCAGTTCGCGTCAAACCAACGAGCTTGGTCGTCTGGTAAATCCCTGACATTCTTTCCAGAATCCTGGGTCATGATGGCCTTTCACCTTTTCTAATCCTTTCTAGGATGCACTAATAAATACTTCTATACCGAAATTGTTCCTATCTTTTATGTTTAACATCATTCTTTCCAGCTTAGAATCTCTATATATTTTTGTTTTCGGGAGCTACAGATCCTACGTTCACAGTAGTCTACCACTTGGCTAACTAACATTGACCAGCTGAACACAAAGACACCTCCTGATCACATTCCTTCAAGTTTACACCGGATACGTGGTGTGTGAGTGAAACCACAAGAGGTGCAGTGCAAGCCACTTATGGTTAGTGTTATGCGTGGGCATTCTTTGACTTCAGTCATTAAGACAGACTAATTCGATTCGAATTCCGCCAACCATATGCTTATGTGGAAGACAAATATGTATATTTTTCTGCATTTGCCCTGGTTGTTTTATTGAATTAGTTCCGAAGGAATGGATGGATTTTTATTTACTGCTGGTGAGAACTAACGTGCAAGTTAATCGACAGGGTCAAAAGGCAACCTACATGGAATTGTCCGTTAGTGACTTGACGAACGGATTAGTAAAACATGCGTGGACATAGTTCACTCAAGATAGTTGACACAATCATATGGAGTTCACAATAATAAGTTGTTGCACAACGACCGTATTATATGGTTCATCAGTTCTATATAACTGGTGGAAAGATTTCCGTTCATCCACCTGTGTGTTGGCCGATTTGGTGAAACTGTCAGCGAATGGACCGGTTGTATTAGTCAACTAATTTAAAATATCTAGCAACCGCCGGGACGAGAATGAGTAAAATATAGAGGAGAAAGACTGGATGCATGGGTCTGCAACATGAAGCATGGTACGTGCATACCTGACTGGTTATGCTATCCCAGCCGGCCCGGATAGGGCGTCCCGGGTTGGATAGACCTGCACACCGAAGAAACCTTACCTGCTGGTTAAACAGATGAGTTAATATGGTGACTTTGAAAAATGTATTCTGAGAGGACAAGTTGGTCTATGTTAGTGCTAATTTGAGGGCGGTTAATGTAATTGGTGGCAGATCCTATTTCGATGAGATTACAAGACACATAAGTAATGAACAGAGAATTGCCGCAAATGAAGTTTTACAGGCTGTGGTGAATAGAGTGGCCCTTTGTCATCCTTCTGTGAGTTCTTTCAATAGAGCGAGCGTATCTCATTACGTTTAGGAAACAAGGTTACATAGTTGTTCAGGATGAGGATGCTGCAATAATTTGAACATTGAATTTTTTAAAACGTGTGAAATGTCAAAATAGTTCACTAAACAACTCAGTTACCGAATTCCTTTTTGGTGTTTTTCACAGACAATCTGAGATCATTTGAAAAGAGGACGATTAACGGCACCCAGATTTTTATCTCATTTACAAGACTGTAATTGATGAATAGTCTATAATTGGATGTATAATATTGGGAATACACCGCTCAGTCCTCTTTAGGTCTATCGAATGTGTCATTTCTTGACGGATCAATCTGCTAACGGGCCCAAGGGAGAATGTTGCCAGGTGAAGTCATATTGTGAGTATACAAGGGGCACTCGGGAATACAGACATATTGAATGCGACTGGGATGATGTCATAGAAGTTGATTATTTTAGGGTCATTGTGATTAGATAGTCTAGGAGAACCGTCCGAAGAAAACGTGAGTCGAATGAACATCACAAATAAGATCATGTGAACCATGTTAATTAGGTGAACCAGTTCTGTATCACACTAACGGACGTTAAATATAAGTTAGCTACGGTGTTCATCAATAATTTAAGCGAGCTGATGAGTGAAATCATTAGATGGATTTGAGCTTTGTCTGAAGGATAAAGGAAAACTACTACAGTTAAGAGAAGTGGAGTTCCTAAGCCAATAATTGTGGAGTGTCTGAAAGCGCATGAAACGCGATCGAAAACGAGGTAAAACTTAGTCGCCTGTTGGATAGTGGTGTAGAGAATGAAAAGATAGAACCAATGACCACCTTTTACGTCATCAAGCAAAAGATACGCCTATCAACAACACATTAATATTACAAGGAAGAGTTGTTGCGATAACGAATAAGTTGGAGTGCACTGATTTTGAGCACGGTACTTGATGACCAACGAGGTTTCAAGTGAAATACAATAGCATAACAAGTTTCTGTGTGGCGAAGCGAACACAGTGAAAATGGTGGCAGTAAACGAACACGCTGTGTGAAGATTTTGCGGATGATTTCATGTACAAGGTTGATAAAACATGGTTTTCACTGTTTTTGTCTGCGAAAAGAAATTTGGTACTGGAAGGTGACTCGTGCCACGGAAACAATCACTCTAAGAAACGACCCACTCCGTTACCATACTTTGATACAAGAGATGGGAAATTATCTGCATTACTCGTATGAAAATTGTGAACTGTTGTATTAAGAGAACTGAACAGTCAGAATTTGGAGTTTGCCAATCATGTCAAAAGAATACCTGGTTACTTATCGAAGATTTTGTTATATACGCATGTAAATGCATCACGCCGGAAGTTGCTCAGCACTAATGGGTGATTCGCCAGCGGAACTAATAACTGTGTCAGCTGGCGAAAACATTGGTGCACCAAGACTCTAATGGTTCTTGTATAATAGGATAAGCACCGAGTAAGATTGCAGCAAGTGGTTTCTGGATTTGTTACTTTTCCAGACTAACTGGATCTTTCATATTGTCCACTCTGGGTCTGATCAGAGTGGGATGCCATTTGGGATTCCGTAGTGTTGCTGTAGTTCCGATGGCATAAAGGGTATTGCGTGTTACTTGCCGATCGTTTGTTCGCAACTGCGTAACATGGGAAATGAGACTGGAGGGTTTGTCGAATGAGGAACTCAGTAGCCAGGTCTTTGGGTGGGTCCTAATAGAGATGCCGATTACTGTTAGTAGAAATTCCAGTCGGTAGTTTTCAATCTAATGAGTTTATCACAATTTTGTGTGTGCTTTCTTCATTCGCTGGACCATGGAGATGCAACCAAACCTACCTGTCGCTGAACACCTCCTTCCCATTCTGTCAGTACGTTCTGTTCTGTTGTAAGGTCCATATATATGTCTATGTTTTGGCAGACTTGCAGTAGTTGCGCATAATTGTAAGACGTTCTTGACAGGCGTACTCTGTTACTCTTTCTCGTGTGCCACTAGACGCTATCGAGAGGGAGTTAACGAAATTTATACCCTCATGATCAATCGTAACGAGTTCCATGGAGTCCTGGAGGAGCTTCTGACCTACTTAAAACCACCAGACTCTGCCAAACGGGGATTCACACGAAGACTGTCTAGGCAGTACCATAACTAGGTAGCTCAGAACGTCGACCATTACGGTTACTGATATACACTCGTTTCATGCTGCTCTGTACATAACTCCGTAATAGTTGACATGTTTATCATTATAGACTTTAGAGATTTTTTTTTTGGGGGGGGGGGGTTTCAGTAACCACTTGCCAGGAATTAACGTAGGAGAATTGTTGGTTCCTCCAACCTGATTGGTGATCCAATGAATGGTATGGATCATTGTAAGAACATTACTTCACAGTCAGCTTCGGTAATCATTTGTAGGCGTTTGGACACGGAATAATTTACGTGCTATTAGGGACAACTCACAAAGGCCTGGTGATCCGCCTGTTGTTGTTTGACCAGCGGGTTGGTTTCTCACGATGGTCAAAGTAGCACAACCATATTGCACATCAGAAATGAAACGCTAGCTTTCACAGTTAACATTTTGGCAGATGTACTGGACTTCGGTTTAGCTCATACTAGATACCAGCATCTGTAGTGTTAGCGGGTTTTAAACTTAGATTCTGATTCATATCATGCAACCGTGTTGACGGATGTGTCAGCAACTATACTTTGGTTACGGATGAACTATCATATCTAAAAGCTTGACTGCGTTAGCTTACAAATGATACTCAAGCAGCCCGATCGTACAGTATTTAACAGATTCCATCTACTAATTGATGAATTGTCCGTTTGTCATTGTTTTATTTACTATATCTACATTTGATGTGGAAACGGGTTACAACCGTTTTTGCCTTCACAGCTGCTACACAGGCAAGTAATTATGTGTCTGTTTTCAATCTATTTTTCTGCAGAACTCTTTGTAATGAATGCTTAAGGAGAGAGGCTGTGCCAGTTGCAAGAGTAGATGTTAAGAACATTTTGACATCTCATTCACTATCTGTTACTTTGCTTGAAGCTCTTGAAATCCAACTGGAATCGTAAACTTGTAGTCTGCATTTATAATCTACCTTCTATCATGTTATCTAACTACAATGTGTATGACATATTCACACACCAGCATTACCGTTGGGTCAATTGTTGTTTAACATTCTACTACGTTCACACACTGGAGAACGCAATCAAATGAAGTGTAAGGTTTATTAAAGTGTTTACAAACTTACAATCTGCGAACCTAATGAATGTTGACCAGATAACAATTCTATGTCCATATCGACTTTTTAGCAAATCTCATTAAATAGGCACCAAATTCGAGTTTCTCCCATTGGCTAGGGATTGCCAATAATACAGTTCCTTGCCACAGTCGGGATTCGAACTTAGATCACGTTCTCATGGGGCAACCTTGTTACCCACTGTTTCACTGTCCTCATGGTAGACACAAATGAAACATCAGCCCTGTTAGTTCGTGAATACTTTTACATTACAGTTAACTGTGATGAAAATCTACTCGTCTCACCACTTATCCAAACCCCGATACAATAGAAGATCTGAAAAGGGACCAATCAAAAGTCACGTTAAAGTTACTAAATAAGAACTGGACGAACAGTCTCTATGTTACGCCTTCTGTTATTCGTTTACTTTTTTATTCCCTATTGCACCAATTAACGTACAGTTTGTGACCTTGTATGTGTTAATACTACCAGCCAAAGATAGACTGTGATTTCTTTAATACGGTTGTACATCCATAAATTTGGCTTCTTGTTTCATGAATAGGAACTGTTTACTAAAACCAGCACGAGGTCTTCTGCTTATAACTTGCGTGGGAGATTTCAATTCGAGTACGATTTCTAGGGCTATTCGAAGTCCCTAATTCTGAGTATTATATTGACGTAGTACCGTTGTTAACATAAGTTAACATACAATTTGGACACATTAATCGGTTGGCCGATTATCAACTTGCTAGACCTACTGTAGTGTCTTCACAAGATTCCCATCGATTTGATTCCGACCGTTTGATCACAACTATCTAGTAAGCATATATATATTCGGCTATTGTGAAACAACATATGATTTTATTCATTTCCTACAGCAAACCTCTGAGGATTTGTAAATTTCACCTGGGGATCTGCGTGCCTGTAAATAAACTGTTCATTGAATGTGCTGATAGTATAATAGTGAACAAAATACCGTCGGATACAATAAGCTGTAGTAGTTCTAAAGTATGAGATGCTGACCAAATCAATCAACGAAAATTTCAATTTATTCATCGTGTCATGAAGTTTGAACTCTTTACCTTATCCAATGTAAAATGTCCCAATGTCAATTTTCAGGGAATTCTAGATCGAACAAGTTCGCACAGCTAATATCCACATGTGTAAACTGAAAAACATAAAGATTGAGTGGTTCATACAAAGTGGTACTATCAGGTGTAGAGAGTAAACTAAGTTAGCTTGTCTGAACTCAATTATCTGGGATAATTTAAACTGACATTGAGACATCGTAGACTGGAAAAGGTGTTGTACATTTAAGCAGTAGTAAAATAGTTTGACAAAGATGACAAATGTACGACGGAAACTGTAGACAACAGCAAATGAGAACAACCGTACAGTGAGGTAGTAGACTGTACAAAGTCAACCCATAAGCGTAACCAAGCTAAAGCTCTGTTATTCGATAGGGAAGGTTACATGTTCCAATCCAGCCAGACGTAGACAGATGCAGGGTTACGGACGCACTAACATGGTTAGAATGGTGAATCATGCAAACATGGCCGCAACACAGACAGGTTGTCTGAGTACTTGTAGTGGAAACAACATTGTTTGCGATCAGCCCATGCATAGATCTCCACTAAACTGTAATGCGACTATGTTTACCAGAGAGCCAATGACTAAACAAATCAGACGACTTCCATAGTGTCCTATAACTTTCACACTTTAAGATGAACCGATATCCATTTTCCTTGACTCGATGTCACACTGAAATGATTGATATCGTTCTATCTCTACAGTAGTCAATGCTAAGCGGAGCGTGCTAATACAGTGGGATAGAGAGTGGGAAAAAAAGTCACATTATAGTTTTCATACTGGACAAAGTCTTACAGTAACATCATCTTAGTCGAGTCGGGTCAGCGAACATCTAATGTAAACAGATGAGACATGGATAGGCTCGTCAAGATGTGAAATAATGTTATCTCTGTGTGACTTTTTTGCTATCAATGGCCTCGTTATGCTCCACTGCTCGTATTATCAATTATGCTTGTTGAGCCGGTTGGAGTAGAGCGTCTATCAGTGTAAGGTTTTCCGTAATGATGAAACTGTAATTCGTTGATTCCGTTTCCAGACCCTGTCTGACTACACTAGTAAAACTCACTCTGTTTGTACAAACCCAGAGCTAGAACAATATCGGAAATACTTGTGAAGTGGTCTCAAACTGACAACACGTCACAGAAGAGTGATATCGAGACATGTGAAAGTGAACTGTGGACAGAGCCAAATGGAGAGTGTACAGTGCCAATGAAGTTGACAGTGAACCTTTAACCCCTTCAAGATTTGAGGCTTGGTAATCCACGTATGAAATATTTTACTCCTTGGATGGGAGTTGCAATTATGCTTGTCGTTAACCCTACTTAATCCGATTGTAACAGAGCGCACTCATAAGATTTTTTAAATAAATGATGGCGCTTCAATAATGTACATTTTAGTCCCACAGTCAACAATAAAAGATACTCTATTTTTGCTGTTTGATGACAGCTCAAATTCTCAGTCGAGTATAGGCTGTTCTATACAAACAGGCACTTAGATTACATTCAACTATACAAAGATGTGACTCAATTTACCGGCAGTAATTCTGCACTCAGCAGGTAGGTAGCAATTATATTAAAAACCTGAAGTGATACTATCGGTTTAAACCGGATGATCGGAGTATGTGATTAGTTTAATTCACATGCGATAGCTAAACACACACGAGCACGTTAGTGTATGACTACGTGTTTGACAGACTGAATGAAGTTAGCATTGCAGCCTGTGATTTAAACATCAAAGTAGTGTGGTTGTTCGAAGCTGAACAATGAAGATAGGCCAACATTTACTGAGAAAACCTAACTCCATGTTGGGGGGAGAGGAGATGCATATCGTGGAATCAGTGAGTGTAGGGTGGAGGTGTGTTTTGTTTTGAGTCGAAACTCGATCCGTATGACACCATTTTGTTTGGCCACGAATAGACTGAGGTAATACCAATCTCTTGTTGGGTAGCAATTATTTGTGGTTTGACTTTTAAGTTCATTACAAAGCAACATGTTTGTGTGTGTGTATGTATGTGCCCGCCTGATTCAAATTAGCCACAGCAACGAGAAAGTAGCTGCGATTATGGGCAACATCACAACATAAACCACAGTAAATGTAAGAAATCCCATAGTGACTAGGACAGGCGTAATTTTTGCAAGATTGACAGCACGAATTTATGTTTTTTCTTCGCTGTCGATCTGAACGTCCTTTCAGATTACAACTGGTTTCGCCACAGTCTGGATACATCGTCATTCTCATAGTATTTTCTAATGGTTGTTATATACTATACGACAACATCAGTACGTTGCAAAGAACGACTGCGAACTGAAGGTAATTCACAGCTTCCGACGTTACAGGACTAACATACATACAAATCTAGATTCTGAAACATTGAAATGTCTTGTATGAACTGTACCTGTTTGATGATGTTTAGATAGTCACAGTGGAGTCATCCGTATGAAGTGCATCCGAAAAACTCTCTTTAATGGGTCACGTTACTTTAGAGTGGAACTTAAATCAAAAAGTAGGCGGATGATAATGATCACCCAGAGAATTGAGCAGTACTCACAGCAGATAATTAGAGCAAACACAAAGTTTGTGGTTGTAACGGTTGTTATTTATGCCATAGATAGAGTGAAAATATATTATTCATCAAGAAAAGTGGTCGGTTTTTACGCCCCCAATCAAACTAGAATGACATCTAGTATATCAGTGTGGATAGTGAAATGGGCAACGGTTCTGCTATCTCGTGTCTTTATTTATGATAACAAATAACAACAGCTTGCCGATCCCATTTTTTCAGTCAACATTATGTACAACTTCCACCTGCTGGTGGACTGATGATTCATCCAGGCCATCGCAACCACAACTACGCATGACTGGCCCAGGGAAACCGGATGTGTCACGTGTGATTGATTGCTGTTCATTTGCACATTAAACTGTCCTTTTACGGTTGAAAGAAACGTGATCTAACAACAGAAAACAAACATCAAAGGGAAATATTTCACTCGAAGTGGTTGCTTACGAAGAAGAGAATCTACCAAGAAGTGTACTGTCTGCAGTTCATGAGCAACTGGAGGGACATGCTTCCAAGTTGGATCTGTTAGGGCAATTTTTATGTCTTTTCTCTTTGTAGATTCTGTCCAGAATCAATGAAATTTATGTTTGGATCTGTACGAGTGGAACTGACAGCATGATGGCCAAAGGTCCGCCGTACTGTAGGTGCTTCATAAATATCCCCGTTTATGGATTACTTTCAACATCTAAAAAAACATTCCTCACATTGTTACATGTAACATACTCTGAATTGATACTACGAGCTCTCACTTGAGTTCTCTCTTTTGTTTAAGTTGTATCGCCTGATTGAATTGTGCCCCCTACCGCATTATTGACTGATAATTGCTGACGGTTAAATTCCGTGCTCAGAGTTCATTTGATTGTAAGTTGTAAAATTTGATAACCATAATTTATTTATGTACAGAGCCAGTTTTATTTGAGTAAATCTTCAACATTCTGTTTTGTTCTGCCCCGAATCAAGTGGTTTACAGCTGCCCCTGCGTATAGCCATGGATCCTGACTGATTCTACTTTCCCTTTGTTTGAAACAAAACCCAACCATATTTTCTATTCCAAAGTTGTGGTCGGTCATGACTGTTTTATTCAATATAATGAAGATATTAGTTTTGTAATGGCATCTAAATACAACCAGAGTTATCAAGTGGTCCTCTAAGAGCACAAACTACACAATCCCAAAATTCCAAGATTAGCTGAAGCGTAACATACATCTCGTTTTGTCAGATTTAAATTTTCCCCACACTACCTAGGCTTTCTTTGTTTTACGGGGAATCGTTTGTTCATAACTATCTGTATTAGGTTGTTCATAACAATATCTTCATGTGGTCCATGTACCTGTCAGAGTTTTGACGACTTACGGAAGGTAGTTTGGAAAAACTGTCTGCTTGTTATTTGGTATGGTCGAAGTAAAAATTCTGACCATAACGCATCAGGTGAGCAGAAAGGATTGATGGACTGAAAATCACCAGCCGTGTCACAATCACGAGCAAACGTTGTGACAATGTCCTGAGGGTTGTAGTGGGTTGTCACAAGCTTATAAAAGTTTTAGAAACTTCAAATTTTCAAGCTGAAATCCAATAATATTCAAATTTTCGTATGCAAAATCCATAGATATTGACTAAGAGAATAGGCGTACAGGTGCAAAAAAATCGAATGTGCACGCATGACCGTTCTGCATCAAGTAGATACAATCACAAAGACACGTGAATCCCATCCAAATACCGTGACCTAAAGAAATTTCCATGGTGAATGTCCTGTTTATTTAGACAAATACTACCAACATATCAAACCAACTCGAGTATTCACAGCCGGCTTATCTTGTACGGTTTCTGTGTTGAACAGCTCCGCAGTATCGTGATTTATTTTACTAACAATATGAAAATACACAGGCTTTAAAGCGAAACTTCTGCATCGATGCCACCGGTCACTGAGTCCATCTCAATCGAAGTTAGGTGTTGTTATAACTGATTATCTCCAAATTTTATATCGAAACTCATTTTCCATAATTTTGTGTCTTGTCTGTTCTATAGCATGCTAATTTTCCAGGGGAGAAATTTGTTTTGAAATGTATTTAAAAAGATATTCAAATTTTTTAACAAGTTTTTTTTAAAAATTAACGCAAACATAGCTCTCATATTCCCCTCGGTACTCTTTTCGTTCATACCATTCGTTAACTACAGCAATTTACTGCAGTCTTGTCACATATAAGTAAAAATGAAAAGACAATGAGTATAGTTACTAAGACATCAAAGGATATAAGATATTATTTGTTAAACATTATGTTGATTTGGATAGACCTAGTGACTATGAACAAAGAAGCGTGCACACTAGATCATGTAGCAAAATATCTATCAAACAACGCAAACTTCCTGGCATTTGTACTGCTCTAAGGCAATTCAGAACGATATAAACTTTGTTCGTATATAGTCACCAACACTGAACTTCATACGTACACAGACATCAGATTTTTCTCTCATGTTTATGAATACACACAAAAGACGTACATATACACCAATACGTACACGATGTCCATTGTTGAAAGCATGTCATTGTTAAGCCAGATGGTACGAACTAAAATTGTCCTAACTCGTAAATATGTGGACAGCTCAGTCCGAGGTGGATCAATGTAACGTGCTTTTTTCGTGAGAACTTCCTTTCTTCTTCTGTGCATGCCGTTTTCAAGTAGTGCAAATACAGACTTGAAATTTTAGTCTTAACTTTTCGGAGTACACTCATGAGTCTCAGTCTCGAGGCCTAGCTGCATCAGTTACCATACATTTGTCTAGTCAGTGTACCGTGAAGGTTTTCAGTAGGGGTCAGATTTGGGCCACATCACTGGATCAATGTTCTGTGATGTGAGGATCAACTTCTGCAGTGAAGATGAGCGATCGTAATATACTACTCATACCACGGCCATTCAGTAGTAGGACCAGAACATATATTTTGACATCGTACAAGCCGCAGGAAAAATGCAGGAAGGAAAATCAGAATGCAGCATCGCCCATAATGGTCCCTGCTACTTGAAGGAACTGAGCATTGACGTCTGCGGCAGCCGAGACGATCTGGAGCCCAACTCCGCGTGCAAATGAGTGGCTTTGTTTCAAATCTTGTTTAAATGCTTAACCCATGTGTTGCTCTGTCAAATAAACAACCCTTGTGCCGTCCGCGTTCTTGGATCACAACACTTCGTCATATTGGTGACATGTACTAAACGATTTTTTTGTTAAAACGTCCAACGTTCAACAGGTCTGCATGTATAGTACGCACTATTCCCTTCCAGTAAAATCTGTTTGCATTTGCTGTTGAAACCGAAGACAGATATAGACAACAGTGGACCATTTTCAAGTGGAAGTCGATTTCGCATTAACGACTGACTTTCCAATTTGGTCTAGTAATGCATCTATTATGAGGATTTATGAAAAATGAAACTGTTCATCACCGTCATTCATTCGTCTACCCACACGACCACTTACCCGTTGTGTTTGTTGAGTTTTATAATAAGCAATCGACTATATAACTTCTCTACCGTCGAACAAACGACATGCAACGGTCTTCCGATGTCACTTACATTCAACACGTCGTTTGTACTATTCTGCGCTAGTCGCCATCGGGTGCGAAATGGGCAAAATCTCCTCTGGTCGATACCTTTCTTTGTATCATACACACCAGGAAAATGGTGCACTGTTGAAGTACTTCGTTCGAAGCGTTTTCTGAGATCTTGACAACTAAATGGCAGAATACTGCCTCCTCATACCCCGTTGGTTTTTGCTCTTCTAGTCATATGTCAAGACGCATAATAAGCTCTCATCAAGTCTTAACCGATTAGTGAACAGTGCTCAGGTGTTACAGTGTACGTACCAGCTAGTGTTTGCGTAAAGTTACTAAATCATCATATCGAGAAATGGAGATTATTTTGGAGTTTAGAACACGTTAATCTATTTCAGTTTGAGGTATTCCAATACTTATGGGATAGGGTCATTTCGATTTATTTTTTCGATCTGGTCCGCTAAAATATAATCTGTCTTAAACAGTGCGTATCTTGTAACTACATGTACACACAAAAGATTTCCGTAAAATTCCGATACCCGTATGTTGTATAACAGGCAGTTTCGTTGTGTGTGGTATACTACTCACAAGCGACGTCAGGCACAAAAGGGCAAGCTCCAACGCCAAGAAGACGACGAACCAGAAGAGACTATCGGAATAGTGTGTACGCGTTTTTGGATGAGTGCCACCAGGGCGAGTGACAACGTACTGCTACCCAAGCCACTGCTACCCAGCCGTGCAAATGAGTGTACGTGTCTTTGGTCCCATGTTTAACATGACCCGTAGGGGAGTTCGTGCAACAAACGACTTTACAGGCCAAGCGTCTTTTGCAGTCACAACACATATAGTTATGATGCTCAACGCAGGTGTCAAATCCAAAGTTGTTTTCAGTTGTTTAAAACCTGCCGGTTTTACATTGGCGATTAATGGGAGTAAATCGAAATGTTAACATCTCGCAATATATGTCTTCTCTTTATTCTGACTAAATCCAGAGTGGTTTGTAATGTGCTACACTTAGATCAGTTGTTCCCAAATTTTATTACACGGAATCAACGTGTGGTAGTAGTAACTACAAATTATTTTGTGTACAGTTGTAATGTCATCGTATATCCTATTGAGTTGAACAGGTTGCATCTATCAATTACGGATGACAGCCGGTTTGAAACATCTATCATATCCTTTTTTGTGATAGATGGTACATGTCTACACGTAAAATTTCCTCGTCCATTCCGTCCGACTTTTTTTCTGTTATGCGCCTGTCTCAATGGATTGCTGTTTGATTGGCATTAATCAACTTTTACATGCCAGCCAAATTGAGGCACAAATTTAGTACTGAACCATACCCACCACATCTAGTCTATCGGATGAACTGCTAGGCACGTGCCAACTAGGTTGCGGGTATGTATGAATGTGTGTGTGTGTGGATGGGAGATGAGTTGTAAAGTTCTTTTGTGTACAAAACACGCGAGTACATCCACTCAACGCCCCATTAGCACTGATGGTTCATAACAGTAGGAGGTAGAGTGCGTTTGTAAAATGCCAATTTTTTTAAAACTCACAAAAATAACAGATACTTCAAGTTCAGTTTTACTTCAGGATGTTTCCCATCCATTTATTTATGCCTTCAAGCAGCCAATCAATAGAGTAGGGGGAATCCCATTTGGTTCAGATTGTAATCAATGCCTCATGCTGGCAGCACCGTTTGGGAACGCGCTGGTAGTAATTCACAATGAGTGTTTTCTGTTTGTTTCTTTTCTATCCACTTTCATTTCACTCCAATTGTATGTGTGTCTGGATTTGTGTTTTAAGTGTGCATATATTTCGTTCCCCATTAGGCGGTATGCTCGTTCATTGCACCCAAAAGTAATACTGACATTTGCTACAATAAGCAACTGACCTATATATCTACCTGTATATGTATATCTAGATTGTTTATGTAGAGTATGTGTGGGGGGGGATGGGGTGGGCAGATTGAGAATGTAAACTCAGAGAGCAAAAAGCTGGTATTGGAGTTTGTTAAATGTTAAATTAGGTCCATACTGCAGTTTGTTTGTGTGTGTGTGTGTGTGTGTGTGTGTGTCATACGACAGGAACTAACCACACGAGTCCTACAGGCAATCTCTTAGCTGAAGGTAGTTGTAGAGATGTTAGAAGTGCCACGGGGATCCACATGAAAGCGGGAGGATGAAACTGAATGAATAAAGTTACATACATAACTGCACGAAAACAAACAAACAAATAGACGTACCAGCAACTTATACTGACTGGTTTCCGTTTTACTGGTCTAACCAATAGGCCACATCATCCATGGCTGGCATAGCTCTACTCCAAGTTGAAGTCATGGCAGCAAGTGAACTCTTTCCCCCTCCTCTCGTGGACTGACTGTGCTTAGCCAACCAACCGACTGAATGAGTGAGTGGGGAAACGACTGAGAGAGTGAGCGCACGCGTGGATGACTGATTGAACTGGCCATAACTTGGCGAAGCAAATGTGAAATAATCCTATTCACGTCACAACTCCATTAAGCGTAAGTAGAACTGACAATTGATTTTTAAATATAGCAATTAGTAAAACCCTAACCTGGTGGTGGTGGTGGTGAAGTTATGTACGATGAGGGTGGCAGAAAAGTGGGGATTGGAGTGATTAAGTTTGTTCAAATTACAATCGACATGATCACCTATCCATTTGTTCAACTGTATGTAGAACGAGAGAAAAAGCGAGAGTGTGCGTGTGTATGGGAACCAAGTGCTTTGTCAGGACGACTATGGTGGGGTGTTGACTTCCGTGGATTGAAGTAAGCGAGAAAATGATAAAATGAGAGAAAAGTAGGAATAGCAAGGGAGTAAATGCATTAAATTTGGCCTAACTCTTGCCCAGTTGATCGTTTAAATTCCAGTCAGAAAAACAATCGGTGTTCTGGTTTTGAGAACAGCTCGGGGTTGTGGGGAAATTGTATGAGAAGTAGAATTTACAATCCAGTTCACAAATTTTGCTACCTTTCTGTAACCTTTGTCAAGGCACTGAATACAAGACAAAAACGTAAGTATAATTACAAAACAGGCTAGAAACATTTTAGCAATTGCCGAGAGTATACTAGATAACAACGATAAATGCAGAAATTGCAGACTGTCGGAAACTCTGTTTGAACAAAATCGTAAAGCAATTTATGTGAACACTTATCAACAGATACAAACTACCACAAAATAGTGGCATCGATAGAAGAAGCTTTGACCTCGTATTTATGGCAACTTGATACTCTCATCAAATCTTGGTATGCACGGTAATCTTCCATTTCATTGATTTAGCCTGACCAAACATAACCTATTTTCGAATATGATATTACAAGTTTCCATTAGGTAAGCAAGCTGGTCAGTATGTATCCCCATCCATTGTTGCTATACCCTGCCCAATATGTAGATAACCTAAATTCCTATCAACCACTTTGGACACTAATTCCTGTCTGCCAATACCTGGACGTTGTAAATATGAGAGAAACTGACTACTGCGTGTCTGGTGTTTGTAAGTGCATACCTTGAAACAGACCTAGAACCAACAAGGTTGATTCAGATTTTTTGATGGTACCATGTACCAGCTTAGGGCGAGATGGACCGAATACAACCTGACAGACGGGTGATCGACAAACTTGAAAAATAGCTTTAGTGGCTACTAGGACTGACGGTCACGTGTTTCCGAGTTTTCCCTTGCAAAACCAGAACCGGGGACTAGAGACAAAGTCTTGCTCATTCAAACAAAGATGAAATCGATGGGGAGGTGCTTACCTTTGGTTGGTTGGCTTCTTTCTGTTCATCCATTGGAAGCAGGTAATATTCGGAGAAAGATTAACATGTACATTAACTACCGTAGTTGGACGTGTATTGTATTATGGTAGCTGAAGTTGATTATTGACTAGAACAGGTGCAACCTCCAGTCATACAGCCAAACCTGATATACCGGCCAACGATCACGCAATATGGCAATCAAATGATATTGTAAATAGATTGGCGTGATTAAACACGTATTTGATACCGTTCAAGCAGTTGGCAAGCCAAAGACCACCGAGAAAGCGTGCTACATCGCTGGATATAAGATC
>JTDE01000078.1:78320-159850 GCA_014338405.1 Paragonimus skrjabini miyazakii
AAACTGTTGAGGTTGTCTAATTATTAGCTTTGATCAATTGTTCAACAGTACCGTGGCATTGTGAACCAATCTTGTTTTGACCATTTGAGATCGTTGGTTTATTGCTACGCGTTGCTCAACGTCTTCCCGGAAGATCGTACAGCCTACTAGATTGAGCAAAGCGGGGTTCATCGGGTTCTTACCACCTTCACATAGTAAGTCAAAAACCGTCTCCTGTAATGGTACAAAAATTGCGATTATCGCAGCGTGGTATGGTTAACCAGCTCATTAGATAGCTTGGTCAACTCTGTACCAACCGTGCACTAACTATCGCGTTTCTGATCAGATTGCAATTTTTCTGTTCGAATTAGATAGAATTAGATTAGAGGTCTTAGGTATTCGTATGTTCGCTGAGCTTGGCATTTAGGTTGCAAATGTTTCATCACCCAGTGAGTTGACATCATCAGTGCGTAAGTATTCAACCCATAGTTTTTGAGTGTAAAGTTTGGTGAAGTTCGATAGATGCTTGCTCTTATATAGCATGGTGAATTGACCTTCTTACCCGAATTCTGGTTAGTCGCTTTCTATTTTTTGATCTCTGACCTGACCTACTATTGGTTGATTCTAGTTGCATTTAAACTTTGATCCAATGTCCGACTAGTCATTTCTTACAGTCCTTGAGTCTTTGATCTGGAGTCTGATTGGCTGTTCCCTGTTGCTATCGCATTCTGACCTCGAATCTGATTGGTTAATCCTCGTAAATTGATTGAGTGAGTCATTTCTTCCTTTTTGGAATTTCATCCGATTGGTTATTCATTGTACCGCTTCGACTCTTGTTACCCTGTTATATAAGAGCAAGCATCTATCGAACTTCACCAAACTTTACACTCAAAAACTATGGGTTGAATACTTACGCACTGATGATGTCAACTCACTGGGTGATGAAACATTTGCAACCTAAATGCCAAGCTCAGCGAACATACGAATACCTAAGACCTCTAATCTTTATTCTGTTTGAGTTCAAAATCCCACAGCTTGTCAGTTCCCAGTTGTTGGTATATGTTGACGAGACTGAAATCTGGTAAATAGTAGACAGTGTGAATGTAAGTGGAAAGCTATATAATGACTTAAACATAGTACACTGCTGGACGACAAACAACTACCTTCCATTTTACACTGGTAAATGTGGTGTGACGCGTCTCTGTCGTCCGATTTGCACAGATTACTGTCTGGGACATGGAAAACTGGATATCATCACACGCGAGCGGGACTTGGACACGGTTGTCTCGAATGACCTTAACCAGTCTAGCAACGATATGCCAATGACGAAGGAAGCCACCTAGGCAATTGGGTTGCTAACCAGACTGTTTGGACGTTTTCATTCCGAATGCTTCACCAGTATGTTAAATTTGCTAGTGGGCCCCCATCTTGAGCCAAATACTCCTGCTTATCGTCTCCAGTTCGTAAAAGACATTACTCTTATTGCGAAGGTATGGCAGACAGCTTAAAATTGGGTAACGATATCTCGTTTTCTAACTTATCCAGATAAGCTACACAAATTTGAACAGTTCCCAGTGCACTGATGGAAAATCAAAGAAGACTGGATTTCAGTACAGAGAATCGTCCGTCAAATCCAAACTCCTTTAAGAAGATTACTTATGTCTAGAGAAAATAACTAATCCTGAGGTAACTCTCCAAAACCCTTCTTGGAAATTTTGTGAATAAATACTTAACTCTCACTGATCAGAATTTTAAAATTATATATATATATATGTATATATATATAATATATATATATTATTTATATATATGTATATATATATATATAGTCTCAGTTGTGTATGGTCAAATGTTCACTTTTTGAACGATCTCCAATGTGATCTATTCAACGACTTTGACCTCATGGACTCAATCTTTACGGAGTAGAGTTTGAATGATAAATGAATTTTTTCCCCAGCCATACTGTACATTTTCAGTTTATCTCGGACTTCATCTTTTACATAGCTGGGGTTTGAATCTACACGGTTCCCACCAGGTTACGGGATGTCTTGATAGCAACCGAAATGATTTTAAACTGTGACCATTTTCTGACTACTTTGTGGATTGGAATTTCGTACATTTGATTAATTTACAATAAACACCAGTAGAGATATCGAGAAATCTGTACGAGCAAGAATCTGTCTTTTATGTGTCCCATTCAAATATACTTATCTTTTTGTCACTACCGTTTAATCATTTTTGGGTAAAGTTGATCAGTTCATTACCAGTACGAACGGTAACACTATGACAAACTTATCAACTGCTTATGCAAACGATTTCATCGGAGAAATAACATGAGTTTGAGATGCTCATTAATTCAGTCATTCACATAACTAATAACTTAGAGTAAATATGGTCACATACGGACACAACCACAGGTGCTTGCTCGTGGACCGCATTCGTTTCGATCAATCATCCAAGAATGACAATAAAACGAATCGAATACCCAGTATGGATTTTGGTAAGTCAATTTTACTTATGTTATTTTGTATCTCACAGGCTGTCACAGATGGTTATCGAATGGATAACAGTTGAATATAAAACTCATAACGGGTTTCCGATAACAATTCACTGTGGACTACCATTGAACAAGGCAATTGTGGCTTCAGTTTGCGATTTTCACAGCACACAGAATACTTTGTTTCATTGCGTTAATCCCGTCAGATATCTTCATTTCTTCTCTATTTTGTGTATGGGTGGGTGTGTTCGTCACTGCGTGATATCTTTATAAAATGGTCAGTTGCCCTGATTTGTGAACGCGATATTCATCGCGCGCTTGTGTGCACGCTTACGCGCCCTATCAGTGACACACAGTCTTGTCCATTTATGCGTGACTTCACTTATGAGGTAACGGCCATTGCTACTGAAACGAAAAATGAGGAAGCGTGATGGAGCCGATCGGAGCATCGGACAAACTGACCAGTCTAATCCATCGTTTCATTCTTGACAGCTTCATCTAAGCCTTGTTTGTCGGCTTCGGATTGAACAGATTCGTTTCGTTTATTATCTAATTATACTCTCTTCTTATTTCTCCAGTCAATTCATGACATATCCACTCCGTCCACCACCCATTCCATTCTTGAAATGTGCCAAGCAGTGGAAAAAATGCTGACATCTTTTCATCTATTTCCGGCCTCTTTCATTGTGAGTTCCGAAAAGCAACATTACGTGTCAATTGATGAAATAGGAGAAAATTTGTGACCCGATAGTCCACGGATTTGTTGGCTTGCCTTCTGATATTCCTTCTTGCCCCGTTATCAGCTACATACATGCACGCAAGTTTACTTGATTAAATCGAAAAATCTCTCGAAATGCCTTGATTATTTGATGTATGCTTGCTTGTGTGTGTGTGTGTGTGCGTGTCCGTATAAGTGTGTGCACATCAAACACGTTTACCGAGTTTTATAGGTTACAAGTTTGAATTGACGAAATCTCATAAGCTCATCATGAGTGCGTGTGCAAGTATGTGTCACCACGATTGTGCCCTCAATGAATCCATCTCCGAGCTGAGTATCGGTCAACAAAATAATTTTTCCTATCAATAAATGTCTATTTGTTCATTTGTGTGAATGGATCAGTAAACAGAAAGAAGGAAGAATTTGATCTCGGCTTGGTCCGGTGAGTTGGGCTGAATTACTGGATAGTTTATAACAATCGATTTTTAACAGACAGATATAAACTTCAAACGGGGTTCCGGATGCAAAAGTTACAACGGAAATTGAGAGTTGTTGGTATTATCTTAAACGAAAGTTGACGACGAACCAAAAACATTGTAACCTGTATGAAAGCCTATGCGGAAATGATACTTCGTGTGTGTACATACCTGTGGTGTGAGGTTTCCGTAAGAGGGGAAATTGAAAGATGTGACCACCTATTCACGAGATTCTTGAAGCAGATCACACATTCTAATATGGGATTAAATATAACTCGCAATTAATTGCAACTGGTAGATTCCTGTAGACATTTCAGCCAGTCGTTTCGAAAAGAGGCACTAGACCTGAGTTTCGCTCTTGTTGGGGCTGGTCAGTAGTGCATATCCTTGCCATTGCCTGGACAAGAACTCCGGCCACGCTGTTCATGAGGTAACTGTGTTTACCACTACGACAGTGACCTCACATCAGGTAAAACTCATTTAGCTTGCGCGAGCAGTCGGTCGCATTAATTTGTGAACAATCTTCAGGCAGTAGTTCTTTTCAAAGGAGCTGGCTGGTAAGGTCGTGGGAATGCGGTAGTTGCAAACAATTGCGAGTGACTTTCAATCTAAATCAACTACAAACTATCAGTTTTCTTGACTACTTATTAAAACTGTTGAAAAGTTCCAAGTGCTCACAACATTTTAAAAGTGTTTGCGCTTAACAGTAATACTTCTGCTTTGTCTGACCGTAAAGGAACCCTCGTGGACACCGACCGTCTTCCTTATCGCCAACAATACTTGCTGTATGGAACATTGCGTCATTTTTCCACCTAATACGGTTCTTTTTTCCTCATATACTGAAAATGATAAACAGTTCTCTGGCCGGCCCGCAAATTACTAGGCTGTCATCTTTGCCCCAGAAGGGGTTTGGAGAGGTATTTCTGGATATTTTCCTGGTGATTCTTGGAACTAGCTGTTCATTTTGACCCTAGTTTTACGTTTATATCTTATACTGTTTTACGAAAAGTGTTCACTATAAACTCAGCATTCCCATAGGTGTTTCGTTCTAAAACGTAAAATCAAAATCCGAATGGTTTAGTTACTAACGCAAATTTTGTCACTGAATTTCTTGATCATATCATACCCATTCTAGAACGTAGACAAGTTTTTTTAACATGCAATGGACTGTAAGTTTATGAAGCTAATTGGGGTTACATAAGAAAAACATAGTTAAATGGAACATAACAAAGTTTTAAGGGCAATTTGGAATATGCTGACCCTATTCGTCAAGTCACCCAATACACAGATTCTAACGAGTGTGCCCGTTCTCTAAAGAATATTTCGATCACATCTCTTTTAAATTTTAGATATCAGCATTACTTATTGGTATGGAAATGAATAAATCAGAATTCGCATCTTAAAACCCTTACTGAATAATCCGGATTGAAAACTTAGGAAGACCTTTTTTGAAATTTATATAGGAGAACGTTAAATGAACAGGTTACCTGATCGCCTCGAGAAGAGACACAGTTACTGCCTGTTAACTCTAATCGATAACCCCGCGATTAGGACTTCTCTCCAAGTTGAAATCACAAAAATCATTGACTTGTTGAGCGGTATTTGATTAGTGATGAGTAGTAGTGGATTTTAGTTTTCATGCAGGTCGATAATCATTCACGAATGATCGCAGCTGTCGCATTCCCGTAGACTTTGCAGCCGGCTCCTTTCAAAATGAAATACCGGACTCGAGGTTCGCTCACGTTAGAGCTCCTTGCATATCCTTATTCAGTTTATATGAAAATTCTACTTTTCATCAGTATTACAATCCTAACTGCTTATCATAACTACCTATTGGACATACGTTTACAGATGGAGCTGATCCATACGGTGAACAAATTCTCGTAAATCTTATCATATCCGTCTACGAATTCTTCTTCCCTCTCACGATTTTTTATTATCTTGTACCACTCACCCATTTACCATCTTCTTTGTGGTAACTTGTCCGTCTCCAATTACCAACAAGAACATGATATATGTTTATCTAAATTTTTCGAAAAAATTTCACAGAACTTAACTTGATCCCAATCTTTGTCTAGAAAAAGAAACGGAAATAACGTGGACATATCAGATCGACACAACCTGCTCATATATTGACACCAAAGTAGATCACTGTGAAGGCCAAATTCGTTCTTGAGTATTATTTGCGCATCACTGTAGCATGCTGAAACTTTATCATCGCCTGATTAAAAAGAACCTGGGCTAAGAGTTATTCAGTGAAAATGTTTAATGGAAATCACATCACATCAACTCCCTTCAAATGATCTTTCGAATGTATGAACAATAGCTTTCAGATGTGTTCAGATAATATCACAGATTTTATACTAGAATATGAGTAGTTAGATTTTCAAAATGACTCAGTTATGAAATGGCATAACGGCCATTTTGTTAGAAAACAGAATAGCGAAATCATATTTGACCAGGTTTGCATGTTCATAAAACGGCATATTAAACGAAATATTCTGACTTATCACCTTCATGACGTATTTATTATTTCAACTCTGAATCAAAATAGAAACGATGTTGAAATGTCGTTCAGCTGGTTAAACGACCCCAGTTTCAATTGTTAATTATTCCAAGTTGAATATCACCCACAATTGATTGCAGCTGTCGCATTCCCATTGAGTTTGCAGTTCACTCCTTCCGAGCATTAGGAGCACTAGACTCGAGTTTTGCTCTCATTAGAGCTCGTCAGTAGTGCATATCATCGCCACTGCCGGGACTTGAATCACGGCCACGCTGTTCAGTAGGCAACC
Source organism: Paragonimus skrjabini miyazakii (assembly GCA_014338405.1). Lineage (NCBI taxonomy): Eukaryota > Metazoa > Platyhelminthes > Trematoda > Plagiorchiida > Troglotrematidae > Paragonimus > Paragonimus skrjabini miyazakii. Next base: position 84,786 of record JTDE01000078.1, read on the forward strand.
GTATTGACCACTGCGCCATTAACCTCACATTAGACACGACCGAATTATCATATGTGAACGCTCAACCACTTTCGCTTGTGAGTAATGATCAGGTTACCCGTTCAACTTGAAATTATCCAAATCCCCGACTACTCATTAGTAATTATTTAGGTGTTGTCTAAACTCGGTCAGTCTAACTGCACCTCAACGGTACATGCAATTATTCAGTCGCGTAATGAAGTCTACTTGTTATCGGTTATTAGCCGCTTTTAATCCAAACATTTTGTTGATAATACTACTGTTTAACTCGGTTCGTGGTCCTTTATCATTGTATGACAGTTGTGTTATCGCCAAAACAAAACGCATGACAACATCATTAAATAGAATACTTCCAGTACAGTGTATTTCATACTTTACAATACTAAAAAACGGTCATCATGAAGCAATAGCATTAATCATGATCACGTTTATTTTGATTGATTGGGTGAAGTGAAGTTGTTTTGCATACTCGGTCCTAACTGTATTGATCGAGTTCCAAAAGACTAATATACTTTTCCATCAAACCAAACTCCCTCACTATTGCTCTCCTCGTTAGGTGTATTCATTCAGACAACATGAAGCTAGGGATGGCTCTGTAGATTTGAAATGAGCATATCAGAATGGAAGAAGTTGTAATGCGGAGAAACCTAATCAAGGAAGCTATGACTAGGGACAGTAGGTCAACATTTCTTTCAGGAGAAAGTATAGTTAAACAATTATGTATTACCTTATCTTCGATGTCAGACTAATTACAATCCGATATTTAATGACGATAGTTGAGGAAGTGCAACACACAAGTTGACTGGAGGTGCGTGAAAGCAAGTACTATACTTAGGTGAATCAGTTTAGTCAAAAACCTGTTCACTATCGCACTTGAAAATAATGTATGCTAGAAGACAGTCTAAGGAACAGAACTGTACCTCTGAGAAGAATGTGACATTTGTGAAATACGCGTGACTTTTTTGGAAGGTTTAAACCTACAAAACAGCAACAAACTGTTCCACAGCACCTATTAACAGTGACGTACCTTTGGTGAATTAAAGAGAAGAATGAATTTGGTATGCAAAGGAATTTTTTGAAATACAAATTATTTCACCTGGTTGATAGTTAAATACGCCTTTATTTTGGTTACGAGGTGGTAATAAACGACAGTCATGCAGTATGATAGACCTTGGATGGCTATCTTGTGATATGGGCAAAAACATGAAGATTTCGCAGCTGCTAAAGAGTCATAGGTACTTGTAACGAAGATGGTGATCAAGACTTGCAGGTAATGTATCGAACGTTCAGCAACGTTTCTAGACTTTCTTTACACTCGTAATTCAAGTAGATAAAGATAACCAAACTACATCAAGCTACGTTAGTCTCCACGTACGGTGATAGTACCTGTCGGTTCCGTTGACTGTAACCTCGGAAGATTATAATAGTTGATAACGGACAGTAATTTTGGGAGGATTTTTCGTTCACGTTCCCCTTGATAAATTTGTCCGTTGACGTTACTGTGAGAGGGAGGTCTTTGTTACTTCAGTGTATCAAAGTCATCAGGGGTCTGAGAGAAAAATGCCCACACTTGTTCGACCCAAAGGTCTCTATATTAATAGTATATTAATAGTCCATATGCAGTAGTTATAGTGTGTTTGATCTACATCCAAGAGCTAAAACCTTCTTATCGTCAAGTGACTGTTTATTGCAAATCACCAACAACGTGCGGCTGACCGACGAAACACTCCATGTCCATAGTCGCTTTGATGACAAGCATACGGCGTATTAGCACACTAAGTGGGAATTGGCTATTGCATTTCAAACCCTGTCATAAGTAGCGACAACTTTAAGATCATTGTCTGTATATAAGATCGTGAAGGATTACTACTGTCCCCAAAACTCAGCAATGCCATAGTAAGCAAACTGGTGCTATGTCTCGCACACGTTTGTAAAGAGATAATGCGGAAAACCACACGTCTTCTTATGATACCCTCCTCTTTTGACCGAAAATAGATCGAAATTGTCTGGTCAAATTTTCTAATACATATGAAGCGCATATGTACTTCTGATAACCTACGGTGGAACAACCAGCTAACTTCATGCACGAACATTCTGAGAACAGTGGTTTATGTGACACTGAGTAGTGCTTCTTTATCGTCCTTCCTTTAAAGACCCAAGACAACCATCTAATCAACGCCAACGAATGAGGTAGCCTAGAATACTAATCGACTAAGTGGTAATGACGTACATTAAAAGCCGCAACAAAATAACATCAAGGTTGTACAAAGGAATGTTTATTCTCTACATCATAACTTGACTTGGTCATTCACTAACTGTAACGAATCAGTCAAAAGGTAACTCAACTTTTGAGGGACACTGATGTTCAGAGAAACAGTTACCTTGTAAAATTCTAACAATGCCCAGTTCAGTAACTCATTCAAGCCAATGGGGGCACCTACGTGGGCCTCAATCGTCCTGCCAACCATATTGTAGCCATAGGCACACTCTGAAACGCATTAATAATGACGGAGACCGTGACGACGTAAACCAAATGGAACAACAATCAGAAGTAATGTGCACAACTTTATCTCAGATAACCGTACAACCGAATCATCAACCGAGTATAAAAGTTGCTTAGACGAGGAGGTAAAATTTTCAAAAAAATAATTCCCAAGATGAATGGTCTTAGGTATAGCTGCACTACTGCATTGCGGTTAGTTTTATGTATCTCATCGTATGCTTCTGGGGTGAAGTGTAATTCTTACGTCTTACATCATATGTTACAACATTCTACAACTGCTCATCTAGTCTTGTGCTCTCTTTCTGAAATGCACTGTCAAATAAGATTGTTTAAACAAAGCGAAGTAAATGACGAACGATGTCCTTTCTCTGATGGACTATGCTATCCATAAATACGGAGCAGGGGTCTCAAGAACCAGTCATCAAATGAATAACAACCAGTTTTATCAATAGACCTCACAGTCTGATTGGTCAACGAAGTGTAAGTTTGAGGGCATGACTTACTGTTCAACCGACCCAAACTCTAGTCGTCACATCGAAAGGGGCCGACTGGAAAGTTTATGGGAATGCGAAAGCTGCGATCACTTGTGGGTAACGTTCAACTCGAAATAAACCGTAATCAGTCTCATCGTTTGGGTGCTGTCAAATCACTCTTGGAGGAGCAGATGAACGTATTTGAGCAGTATTTGCAGACAGCAATACACCAGCGGGTGGAAAAGAATAGAACTAAGCGGATTAATGGATTGAACCCCGTCAAACCACAAACCCAGTTTCCCAACGATCCAGAACCGTACGTTCACAATTATTCGTCCGTCATTTTGAGTCGTACTATGTTAGAAGTGTTGTCATTAGGCCCCAAATTTTGCTGTCCGAGATCTAAATGTAACCGACTAGACTCTGAAGTTCAGTTTGAAAACCTGCACCAACAACTGGGTGAACTCGTTCCATCTTCCCAAGTTAACGCGGAACACTGCAAATCTACTCTGGTGAATGCATGCTATAAATATGTGAATAGCAAGGTACCAAATTGCAGTCTATTAAAGCGGGAACATTTAGACGCAGTAAAAGAGCTACGAACTAATATGAACGTTTTATTGACGAAGCCAGATAAAGGATCCGGTATTGTTTTATTAAATAAGGCAGATTATATTGACAAAATGTCATCTCTATTGCCCGACAGATCAAAGTTCACTAAGGCGGAAAATGATAACAATAAAACCGCAGCTATAGAGAAGAAACTATCCAGATTACTCCGTGACATGAAACAATCAGATTTGGTTGACGCACACACGTTTGAGCGCATCAGACCAACGGGGACGGTTATTCCACGCCATTATGGTCTCCCTAAAGTGCACAAAGATGGAGTGCCCTTAAGACCGATTATCGATATGTACAATTTTCCATATCATGCCTTAGCCCAGTGGCTAGTGGAGCTACTAGAACCAATCAAATCGCAACTGACCCCATTCAGTTTAAAAAATACTTTTGAGTTCGTCGGCGCGGTTGATTTAGTGAATATCAAGAATCAAAAGATAGTTTCCTTTGACGTAACCTCGTTATTCACAAACGTGTCGTTAAAAGAAACTTTCGATAACTTGTGCGCTTACATTGAAAACAGACAACTCAACGTCGGCATTCCCATCACCAAGCTAAAAGAGCTATTATTATTCTTCACTTCAAACGTCCAGTTTCAATTCAATGGAAAGCTCTAAAGACAATGTGATAGTGTAGCAATGGGATCTCCGTTGGGTCCGTTGCTGTTAGACATATTCGTGGCCAAACTAGAAACCAACGAACTACGCCATGTCGTCGATACTTGCTGTTTCTATAGACGCTATGTAGAGGATATACTTTGTTTGATAAACAACAAAGATGACACACGGTCTTTACTAGCTAAATTTAATCGTGCGCACCCCAACATCGCATTCACTATCGAATTAGAGACGAATGGCCAACTATCATTTCTAGACGTTGCCATGCTTCGTAGAATTGATGGGTCAGTTCAAAGAGCAGTTCATAGGAAGGAAACGTGGATTGGCCAGTATAAGCGCCTCCTCAGCTTTGTTCCGTTGAAGTATAAGCGGAATTTGGCTTGCTGCTTAACAGGCAGGGCTAAAACCATATGCACATCAGATACACTATCAGATGAACTCCAGCACATTCGAGATTTGCTAAGTCAGAAAGGATATCCACAACGATTCCTGGACAGGAACATGCAACCAAAAGTGAGGTATGAAATTGTTCAGGCGGTGGATAAGAAGCGTTTCTTTATCATTCTATCATACAAAAGGGAAACTACCAGTGAAATTATCACCCGCCGAGTTTGTAATGCAGTCGACAGTGCCTATCCTGCAGCACGGGTCATCGTAGCGTTCAGCACCTGCCCAGTACTGGTGCCACACCTCAAAAATAACTTGCCTAGATTTTCTTCGTCTTTTTGTGTTTTTTCTCTCACCTGTTACGTTGGGAGAACCACAAGGCGGTTATCAGAAAAGATTCGTGAACACCTCCTAAAATGGCTTCGCAACGGTTCACTAAAGCCCATTTCCAGTGACATGAATTTTACGGGAATCTGGAAACGATAGAAATAAACCAAATCTCCGACTACTCATCAGTAATATTGAGGAGTGACAAGCCACATCAGGTGAGAATAGTTTCAAAACTTTAAATCGTCGACTTGGTGGCTAACCCGGTTGCTGTTTAACCTGTTACATGAGAACGCTGATAGGTAAAAAACATAGATTAGGGGCTGGTTTGTGGACTAGTGCTTGTGCTGTCGTGCGCCCTTTCTGGTTTCGAGTTAAGGGTTTCTGATTTCAAATCCAAAACTGATGAACTAAAACAGTCAAGTAACGTAGACAGAATAAGTTACATATATAATGGATTTATTTAGTCGATTTCGCAACTGGACATCAAAATATAAACACGTTGGTGAGTAAACAAGTGAATAGCTTGATGATTGTTACCAATCTGGTCTGACTTCCGTTACAGAAAAAAACAGGCATTACTTCATTTTCCATGTTATGTATCCTTAAAATTTTTTCGGTAAACTGTATCATAAATATCGAGTTAAACTAACCTGTCATTCTAATCAAATAGCCCTCCTCGATTTAGTATACTTCTCACTCAAAGCGAGTACTATCTAGATGAGATTACAGGACTACAATAAAATAAAATAATGTTCTTCGTGACTTGATGAACTGTGTACGAAACATTCTAGGTAACAGAACTAATTTTCACATTCTAACTCTTTCACCAATCATACGATTCAAACTTCATGTGCCATTTGGTGAAGAGAACCGAAGCTAGCAATACGATTAACAAAAACAGATCTTCCTGACATGTGTCTACATTGTATGTTCTAGAGAAAAACATCATGTGTTTGCGACTAACTTGAAACTTTCATAACACTGTTAACGTAATAGGGTAAACTGGGGATGCTAGATCTGCCGGTCATGTGGATTACACATTCAATTTTAGGGAGCAACGAAAAGGCGCGTTTTTTTCTTCTCCAGATTTATAAAACTTCATTATTTTCTAGCTAACACACTGTTCGGAGGGGTTTGAATGACCCCGATTCCCAAAGTTTATACAATGTTGGACTGATTCACATGTAATCACGTTTTTCGTTGTAGGTTTACAGATAGACATACTTTTGTCTCGAGCGGGACATATATCACTCCTTTCAAGTGTGCTGATTGCACCTTAAGTTTGCGGTGAAGTTGACGGAGCATTACTTCAAGTTTCACAGTTCAAACTCGCTACTGTTAGCCGTAGAGACATGCAAATAAATGGACTGATATACCAGTAAGTCGACAACTAGTCCGTCCATCTTCTACGCAATCATTATTACTAAACGTTACAACGGATTTTTTGGACATTTGGCTAGAACAGCTAAATCCTAATCGACTCAATATTTATGTAGTAGCTGTCTCATATGATTGTCATATGATACTGGTAGGCTTAGGGTTACTGGACGTTCATATGTGTGTTTGGAGGCCCTCGTTACTATGGCCAAATAGGTTTGTTGTACTATTTTGCCACCACTACCTTTCTCCATTGTTTATATACGTTTAGCCCACATCCTCAATCCAAAGAAAATAAGATAATACTGAACGTCCGTTTCAATCAACCGGCCCAAAGAGATTTTAGATAATCTCATTGAAAGGGCTGTACCGTTAAATTCTCGATTGGTGAAGTTCATTCCATGTATCTAGTGTTGACATGAGGCAAAACTTAATTCGACTCATGAACTTGCATTTTACACCTAAGAAAGTGACTTTTCAAAAATTTCCCAGTCGGGTTTTTAGCGGATATAATAGTTAACAGAGTCCTTGCCATAATTCTGCAGAGGGGACTGAAAGGAAGCCATTTCAAGTAGGGGGTGACAGAAGATTTACAAGTAAAGGTATAGGCTTTCGTGGCGTTGTAGCGGGACCTAGCTAAATGTGTGGATATACACTTAGAAAGATCGGAATGTAAAGGATGTTGGGAATCTCATATAATTTGTGAGGCAAGCGACTTATACGCTATAAACTGCTGAAGCAGTAAATTCGACGAGACTGGATTGGAGAATAACGTTTCTGTTAGCCAAATGGACCACGGGTTAGAAAGGAACAATATGACCAATTAAAAATACGTATGCGTCCACTAAACTGAAAATAAGTTAATAACGACCCTGAATGTAAAATGTAAAACGTTGGTATCTTCACTTTAATAAATCTGTTGACATGAAAAGATCATGTCAAATTATGGTTTAACATGGTACACACACTTATCAAATTGGAACAAATGAGTGATTTATTTTTAAAACTTCCATTTGGGAACGATCAACAAAAAGTCGCTGATTGTATGTTACCTTGAAAAGGAAGACAATACATCAATACATTTGGACTTACTGGATAGCAAAGAGTGTGCGTTAGAGCAATTGACCTATTGGGTAAAACCAGTGTGCGGTACGAACTAAGGGGATAGTTTCGAAAGCTGAGCGCTGTAAACAACATTCTCCGCATACGTGGGCAAAAACAGTTACCCTGAGAACGGAAATGGGGTTCATGTGTAAGGAAAATGAGAATGGGGAAAGAATTACACTTTGAAGAATACACAAGCCTATAGAAATGTGAAGACATATAGGTGAACGTATACTTTCGATAATTCATCTTCAGGCCGGTACAATTATATAAAGAGTTAATAGACTCAGATCGAGATATCGATTATATTTGTTACAGAAAAACTAGGTCACTGGATAGTAAATTGGCGATGGCTTGATTGGTCGAAATTGGGCTCCGTAGCTCCATAGCACATTAGATGTACGACTGCTGTTCAACGGTACGCTGTATCAGCAGACAGATGGCCCTCGGACCTCTCCTGGCCGAGATATTCATGGGAAAGTTTGAACGCATCGCACTTCAGTCCACCATCAGCCAGTTTAGTCAATACCACCGATACGTAAACGATATATTTATCGTAGCCAGTTCAAAGACTAATATGTGAGCAGTATTCGACACATTCGATCGCGCTCACCAGTCAATTAGGTTTACACTTGAAGTGGAGACTGAGAACAAGATTTTTTCTAGATGTTCGTTTACATCGACGAATAGACGGAACTATTCAACGCAGGATTCATTGCAAGAATACATTAACAGGTCAGTACACAAACTTTCAGCTTTGTACCTCTAAGGCAGAAGGGAAATCTAGTGCGCTGCCTGGCTGATAAGGCGTACATAGTTTGTTCAACGGATACGTTAGAAATTGAACTCGAATTCATAAAGAACGTACTTCATGATAGCGGCTACCCGGAACGATTGATATTCAGAAATATGATCAGAATATCACATAAACCTGAAGTGCATAACGTAAGAAAGAAACCGCTGCTTATTCGAGTACCATTTAAAGGTGACAATTCTTCAAAATGGCTGACAAATAAGCTCAACCAGACAAACAGCAGGACCTATGCTACGAGAGAACTTCGTATTCAATTCTCCACATCCTCAATTCTCAGGTTTTCTAACGAAGACAGACTGTCAGTTCAGACCTTATCTATGTGTATCTATCCAATCACTTGTTCATGTGGAGCAGGTTATATTGGTCGAGCATAAAGACAACTTTCGAAGCGAATCCAAGAACATCATCCACAGTGGTTGGGGCACGGAAAACCATGATCGGTCAACAGTGCTATCGTCGTTCATCTGGTTGAAAGCACGCACCAAGTGAAAACTGATCAAGCCATCAAAATGGTATATCGCGTGTCAAGCAACCCATCAAAGGCCATCCGAATCAGAACACTTTGTACTGTCGAGGCCATTGGAATCAGGCTGCTTAACCCGGTATTACGTCATCAAAAGCGATTTGTTCAGGCGCTGCACCTACCATAACCACAAATCCATCGGCTTGTTGGCCAAACTGCGCGGTCAAACCAATGGAGAAGCGTGACGTAACCGACCAATCAAGCCATCACCAATTTGTTATCCAGTGACCTAGTTTCTCTGTAATAAATCTGTTCGATATCTCGATCTAACTCTATTAACTCCTTATGTAATTGTACCGGCGTGAAGATGAATTATCAAAAACTCATGTTCACCTATCGTTTTAGGCGTACTTGAAACGTCATAGAAGTGTTAACTCCTGATAAACTAGAGTGCTTATACTAGACGCAATATCTTATTTACTTACACCGCAAACCTTTTTGTGGGTACGTCATCAACCAGTCTACCTTAAGCAATTGGTATGATCAAACGCGATTCCAAGGTTTATCCAAATCAATGACTTTTGTCGTTACTTACAGAGGTGATTATATGCCCAAACAAAACTAAAATTTCCATGGAAACCGTCTGTTATATTTCCCCACAACTTTACTCGCACATATGCAGAAATAATTTGTTTTCTCACGCTGTTGTGTGTACTCAACTTATACGCGTTTATACCTGATTATCCAGAAAAACGAACTGAGTTGTTTCATCAGAGCCTAGTCAAGCCAATAATCAAATTGGATGTGGTTTGTCCAGTTAGGTTTACTTACGGTAGTTGTATGTCTGAACGTCTGCATGTTTGATGTACTTGCACACTTTTTAACCGACATGGGATACGTCGAACTAAAAGAAAATCATGTTTATTTTTTCACCTAGGTGTGTATTCTACACATGGTGCCAGAACACTATTTCGTTCATTGTTCATGAATCGAGAAATGACATCCGGACTCGCTTCTTGTGACCAACTCAGTGTTCACTGACGATGAATAGAAATTTTCCGATCAAGACAATTACGATCGTGTGCATGTTCCAGTAGTATTCATATGGAGAGTAGTATCGTTTGATCTAGTAATACAAATGTCACTAGTTTGAATCGATGCCTATGATACCTGCCTGTACAAGTTTGTCGAGATTAAAAATGAATTAAGATAAAACGTACCGAAAGGTCCTCAACATTATTTTAACACACACGGAAATCACTGTCATAAGTTTGATAACTTGACTTTGGGAACAAATGTCTGCTCAGTGGAGTGTGTTTACATGTGATATCAATATACCAGCGTATTTTTCTCCAAAGAAATACCTATTATTAGTTACAGAGTCCAAAATAAAGTCAAGATCTTCTAGAAGATCACGAATATGACAACAATCTATGATTTCCCACTCGGTCGACTAGTTCAGTTTAAGTTCTAAGTTTAACTTTGGTTAGAACACATTGTCATTACAAATTTTACATAAGTATACATTTGGATGCCAGATACTACTGCTAGTAGACGATCAGTGCATGTAAACCTTGAACACTTCTGAGATGGTACGTCATATTGATTTTTTCAGCAGTTTTCAGTTTACAGTCATATGTTAATAATTGACAAGAGATGTTTCAAGTAATGAGACAAATCTTTGTTCACTTCCCGAATACTTGTTATCACACAAACTAGATCGACTGGAATTCATTGTGTACCGTGAATTAATCATCAAGACGAGCAATGTTGAGAAACTTAATACATGAAACCAAAGGATCTATAAACAGTTGAGAAAATAAACCTGTATTGAAACGGATGTGGTCTCTTGTTCACAGTTAATGTGTTTGTAAAATTATCCTCTTAGTGTGCACAAACAATGAGTATATAAGAAATCTGGGATTATTTAATGAGTGAATTATTTTGAAAAACTATACATTGGTTACTAGTGGTGTGTGGTTACTGACTACAGTTGGTTACGGACATTATGTACTGCTGAAAAAAAACCGCGTAGAAATATGTCCTGATGAATATACACTTTTGCTTGACTGGTTCAGTTTGGCGGAGCCTCGGCTACCAATCCTAGAGCATAAGAATCTGCGGTTCCATTTTTGGCCGCATTTTTGGCCTTTTGTGCGGCACAGACTATTGTAACTTCACACCACTTCTGAGCACCTTTGTGTAATAAGCAGAACTAGACATTTTTTCACGCATTTCTAGAGGTTATTTTAATTGATACGAGAAGTTCTGACACATGCTGGGATAATTTTAACTCTTTATAGGATTAACGATCTTCTTGATGCCTCTACACTCGCAATGTTGACAGCTACACATGCATGGTTGCCTTCGGTAGATCAGTTTGTAAGTGCCACCAACGCACTAGCTGTTACACCATTCATTAAAGCCAAAATTCCTTATCGAGGTTAGGCAGGTATGAATGTTAGCATCACAAATGCGGTGGAAGCTATTCACACAAAGCACAACCTGTATGCAACCCATAAATTCTCCTGGATTCTTTGCGGAAAATTCCATCTGATCATTTAGATAAACCGTGGTGTACTCCAGGAGCTAGTCCTTTAGAGGAAAAGCCGATGTAACGCTGTTCACAAGCACTCAATTACTATCAGCAATCTAGCCTATGCTGATTGCTGATTGAAGTTCTGACTAATGCACATTTTAAGATCAATCTCTAGTGCTAGATTGCTACGAAGTCCATAATTTTAAAGATGCCGTTTAATTTAGTAACTTCATGGCACTCACAGACTACTAAACACTAATTCGTCAGTTCTCAGTCAACAATTTGCTTTGGTTAATTCAGATTCACGCGTATCGCAGATGAAAAGAAACTCATTTGAATTCCACCTTGTATCGGTTGTACCAACTATACAAGGACGGACCATACATGGATTACACCAGGACCTATGCTGAATCGAAAATCAAACTTATGCATAACAATCAGTTTGGCTTGTATGTACCAAGGCAAGAATTTACTTGTGTGTGTATATCAACGAGGTGACCTCAGAGCAGCCCAGCAACCAATTTAGAAAAAAGAATCCACACATTCACAAACTGACACCCACGTGCAAACTAATGTGACCAAGTGTGAAAATGATGTCAGCACAAAACACAACTTGACATGTAATCACCAAGTTTGGTTACGGTATAAGAGGTTGGCCAACGCGAAATGTGGTTATCGGCACACACACACACACTTTGGCGTAGCGTACTTGTCTTTTGTCAGCCTCTTCCAATGTGCAAATTTATGCATTTTCATCAGTTCAAAGCGGCGAACTTCAGGACAAAATGTCCACGTGTAGATGCTTCGGTGCGTACGTGTTTTAGGCTTGCGAACGCTAATGTAAGATGCCGAGCAGATGGATAGATATTCGAGCACAGTCTCTTCATGACCTCTGATGTCTTGTGCGCAAAAAAATGTCAGTTTCACTTCACACATACGCACACACATGTACGAGCTTAGTCTATTCCAGGTATTTGGTGCTATTCACTACCAGGTTGTTTCATGTGATATCCAGTTTGTCGGGGTTGGGGGGGAGACACAGCTTCACCGATACAACTAACGAAAATTTGCACTTGTCAAGCAAACCGGACGCCATAGTTGAAGCTAGCAGCCTAAACGACGGTCAAGGCGGTGCATACCTAAACGAGGCGATGGAAGAATGTTTTCTGGCACATAGATAAATTGTTTATCATACGTACGGTATTAACGTCTGCTGGTAGCTGTCAGTGATCTTCACTAGCTTTTAAGCTACCCACCTGACTCACCCATTGGTAGACAACACTCAAATTTGGCGGTATATTATATAGTTAACTAAGTCCGAGCGTTTGTCACGGGAATGGCAATGATGACAACAAAATACCACGTCTTTGATCACAACGCACTTATTTAAATTACAAGTCCGCTAGGAAGTGATTGCTTTCTATCTGGGAAAACACTGATAATTTTTGGTGATCAATTTATCTGCCAACCATCAACAACATCAATAGCATGATCATAAACAGATGAATTAAGTTTTCTGATGTTTTGAGTTGGAGTTTACTTACCATTAACTTTCAGAACGGATTATAACATCGTTCATGTGCATGAAGTAGAGGGATATAAACAACAGTCATACCCAAAGAGTAGGAAGTATTATGAACCGAATTACGAATAAATCGTGAACATTGTTTGCTTACTTGGACATCGCCATTGTGAACCATCCGGAGGACAGCAGTGATACGGAAACTCCCGAACACCTGTAATTTGCTAGACCGCAGTGGAGGTGTTGACACTTACGTAGAGGATTTTTAATGTCCAGGAATTCGTGTTATGATTAAACACGAGCTATCTTATCATGCAATACAAGCCCCTATATCTCAATGGATATAATCTTATTGCGCAATCTATTTCTTGGGTTCATATATTTATTGACCATCCTTACAAGCATTCTTGAATATGCTGACTTTTTTTTGTAAAGGTTTCGCACAATTTTGTATTGTTTTTTTGCTGGTTTACTTAGTACCTCGATCAGCACAATATTCTTACCATCCAATTCAGACCGAAAATCCACTTGACTTAAAGTTTGTTAACAGAACAAACCTTATCCATCAGTAACAGTTTGTTACTGAGCAATTCAGACCGGGCAGTCATTATACTATTCCCATAGTTCATGAAAAACTAATCTTTGGTACCTGACTAGTACTGAACACTATCAAAAGGACGATAGTGATCGCCGGATAAAACTGATAGCTTAAAGAAAACATTTGGTACAACAGATATTGATGTACCAATTCATCACGATCTTTTGGTCAAATGCAATAAGTTGACAGGTTGACTATAGATTTGTTACGATATTCTCACCCCAAGGAATGTACATTTGTTCTATACTGCAAGAATTTAATCCCCTCACCAAGTAACGAATGGGTCGAATGATACTGAAATAGAAAAATACACGAGAGTGAAATCATTTTAATGAGCGATCCAAAATGCATCGTATTGTTTTAAACATACCCAGATACTCTTCAGTAAAATAACATACGAAGAAACCTGTCAAAGAACCAAACGGTTGAATGATGTCCTCCGTTACACACGAAACTCTGTTCTATTTCTTCAGCGTTTACTTCCTTTCTAAGTAGATATATTCACCTTTCTGTATACAGCACAAAATGTGTGAGGGTTGCAGAACTGTTACTATCACAAAACCATCCAACAACACATCCACATTCTAGTCAAATGAATGAGTCTGAACAGAAGTAGACTATTCTGGCATTGTTCCTCTCAATTTGATGTCACAAAATAACAAGGGGTCCGGTGCAATTTGCTTACCACACACCCGGTTCACTGTCCATGCCCAAATCTGTCTCGTCCACCTACACTGTTTTCCCTTGATAGAACACACAAACAAACCGATTTCTACCATTTTGGTCGACGCAATATCTTCAGTCAAAACCGTGGAAAGATTTCTTGATAACCAGCTATCCCTTTACAACCTTTTTGGAGGAATATTTATCGGGTCATTTTTAATCCACTCAGAATTTCGAAAGTCTTTCGCATTCTTAATGAACTTGGGTATCTCGCCGAGTCCAGAAACTTCCCCATACTCGTTCCCAACGAATCACTCCTGCCGAACCAAACGGGAGACTTGTCACCTGTCGCCTAGTAATATAGTGTTCCTGAACTGGTCAGTTGGGTTAATACAAGCCTATGAGTACACGAAACGTTACAGAATATTGAGGTTTGTTTTCTTTGTTCGTAGCGTATGATGTCTGTAGTTCTAATGGCTGTTCACAATTTCATATCGTCACCGGGCTCTTCATGGGTTTAAGCTTAGGCGACATTTTAATCTTTAACCCGAGGTTGTCTTTTCCTGCGAAGTACGTTTATATAAGAGCTAGAGAGCTTACATTTTATGTTTTACGCCTGAATGGCTTCACAACTCCGCAACCTATAATCATCCGTTTTATGAATGCGTGCAAGTTACACGATGGATTTTATCGCACACAGCAATTTCCATTGGTGTTGAACTTATCTCCAGTAAAAGTCTATTTATAGTGATGTCTTTCTCCATTGCGTGCGAGTTCACTAGTTCCCAACATTTCGAGGCCTATTTGCTCTTCGTCATAAAAATTGTAACCGATCCAGATCATTCTCTTAATATCGGCTAATCAACATTATTTTCCAATACTCCCAACCAGGTTCAGCTGTAAATCTCCATATGTCATCAGCTGATCGTGGTTTTATTTTTCTTGTTACCAAGGCCGTGATCAATTATGGATCAATATTGAACTGTTTGCATATAGAGAACACATTCTTGACTTGATTACCGTTCATTCAGCCTTTTGCCTAAATTAATAGAACAATGTTAAGCTTAAATGAATGGCATTTGTGTTTATCTCGTTCGATTAGTTTGTTGACTAATTTAAACATGCATGTTTGTGGGCGGGAGAGACCTCGACTTAACGCGTTCAAATCATACTTGATTTAGAACTAAAACAACAAGGCAAGTTTTCATCCATAGTTCAAGTTTGAGGTTGCGGAAAACACTTTTGATATACAACTTTGCTTTACGCCTTCTTGAATTTTCTTGAAATGATAATTTTTGCGTAATTTATTGCCTTAGTGGAAATCAGAGCAAGGGTACCCCGTACGGACATCAATCAAATAGGTCTAAGCCCTAGAAAATCCAAAACATTTATTTGATCACGAAAGCATGTCGCCCACACTTGCATCATGATACTGAATAAAGGTGAACGAACTCATAGGATTTACTCATACTCAAGGTTTCCCTGAACTGTCGTCTTTATATTCAAATTATCCGTAATTGACAATATTCGACACACGGTAAAAGTGCAGTTTTTCGGATAAAACAATTTAAGTGGCCTAGTGGCTCAAAATGATTGGAGAGAACATCATGAATACAGACTGATGGGCATATTTGGAAACATTTCTATTGGTGGTAGTTGGAGGCTGATTGCAATTCTGTGACGTAGATTAGTTGGCATCTTATGGGCAACTGAACGATTGAAAGTCAACATCCTACAAACACAGGCTTTCGGATAAAACTGTTCAATTCACGTAGACTAGTAGTAAGTAGTTTTCTACCCCGTTGGTTTGTAGGACACCAAGATAGTTCTACTGGGTAAACTATGGCCCTAGAAGAAAACAGTATACGTGCGGGTTGGTCACTAGTTTTAGGCACTTGCAACTCAACTCGGAAACTCTACGAATGAATGGATATACCTTTTGGATTGTTTCGAATCTCTCAGTGATCGGATATTTGTAGTTGTCCTTGGTAGAATCGGAAATATTCAACTGACTGCTCTACGTAAGTACTATAGCACCTAAACGATACACATGCATTTGTGTGGAGTAGAAAATGTGGTGCATACGTGTTCTGGAATTGTACGCCCCGAAACCGCCTTTTGAGGCTGAGAACAAAGCTTATCAGACGAGACAAAGAGTAAGAACACGTTTTCATCGACGTGAAAAGCGACTGAGACATTTTGCGTTTGACTGTATGGAAAGGCACATGCTTCAGTTTTACTGGAATTGGATGAAAAAATAAAATTATCGAAAGAAAAACGAATGTAATGCGACAAATTTTATGGTGGATAAATTCTGGAAGAGTGTGAATAACTTGACCACTGTGTACACACTACACTTCCGTACCTGCAATCTGTAATTAAGGTGTGGATATGGTTTGACCGGAGGTGTCCTGTATGCATATAATAACGTAGACTAGTTTTTCTTACGAATTTCGTCTTTATAAAATGCATACATAATTCATTCATAGTCGGTTGTTTATTGAACCACTTGACGTCATCCGGTGGGTTCACTTCAAGAAATTTGAGGTTCTAACCGTATTGAGAAGTACTAATGTATTGAAATAAGTATGCAAAACGTTTGACAGCTACGTAGTTAATGCAATATTGTCATACTTTTACGCATTTACGGTGGTTGTAGGTAATTCTTATTTCATCACAATGCGTTAAATGAAAAAGACGAAGTAACTAATGATCTTTTCAACAACTAGTTGTGTGAAGTTGTTTAATAAACATGATTTCGCCATGGCAAACTCGCCTCTGACCAGGCACAATAGTTAAAAATAACTGTCGTGGAAGGGCAGTATAAACAGCCACTATAGTGACAAATTCGACGACGCAGTACGCGTGCTGACCTCAGACCATTTTGTAATATTTTAGTCTTAAGTGTTCGGCACTTGTGAGTCTGAAACATGTGATCAGCCGATCATTTAACTTCGCTTGTTGTCATTTACAAATAAGCATTTGAAAACCTTTGCATATTTGTACCGACTTGATGAAGAATCATGTAAAACGATTGCATGTTACAACTGTCCTTCTACTTCGGAGTTGTTCTGAAGGTAAATATCTTCGTTGTGAATGAAACAGCCTAAAACTGGAATTAAAGATCAAGCGTTCATCATTCCGTGCATAATCATTCACATGTGTGTTTGTTTGCTTGACGATTCTTGAAATTCTAGCTTCACTGTTGTATTTTTGGATACATTTAGAAACGAATGCATGGCTTACCGTCCGTCTCCGGGTTGCGGCTTGTATGTGATGTAAGAAAGTTGGCACTGATCGTTTTTCACCGACTGCGAGCTCGCTCTGCGACGGCGTTCACACTCAGCTATGACAAATTACCATGTATGTTCGCGTGTAAGTGGTTCAAAATACCTGTATTTGTATACGTCGGTTCAGAATCTCTTGAATGGCTGTCTGTTGACGTGATGCTACAATTTTCGAAACCCAAACTCAGTACCAGTCCACACAATACGCACACTTACATGGAAAACTGATTGGAGAACGGGTCTTGTATTGCGGAACTATGCACGTAACAGATTGAAACTTTATCAGTGGCTCACATAACTCTGAACACAAAGTGTTTCCAGAATTACAGCTTACTCTCCCCTCCCCTCCAATGAATGGGTTCTGTGAAAGGTCTCAACTTCAGTCAGAGAACAGCATTTGTAACAAAATAAACCGACTGATAATATTTTTCCTAAGATAAATTACAGGTAAACTCTAACGGTCATGTGTGTGTTTATGTAGTGTAGTGTTCACAGTCGGATTAGGTGACGTTACAAAACCCAGCCGAATTTTTCCTTTCTATTTGTTTGTGTTTAACCACTCATTTGCAGCCAACCTTGTAGGGATCACAACGGTCTTCGTCTGGATTTGTTACTTTTACGTTTCAAGCACAATGTGTCAATTTGAGAGCAAGTTTTCAAAACAATGTTGGCATTAAGTAACCGTTTGCTGTTGTTGTACCTGGGTCACGGTTAGAGGTAGCAAAAACTAGCTTGCCGGTTTACGTGTTCACTTGGACCGGATTTCGATGTTGTATCTAAGGTTCACAATTTTAGCGTTTTAACTACTAGAGACAAAATCATTTCCAAGAGACAAAATGTGTTGTTCTGTTGTTCTATTGGAGGTTTTGAACGCAATGTGTGCGATCACCGAGTACAGTCAACGGAAGAGAGCACAAATCAATGGTCTGCGACCGGTTTCATCCTCAGGTGGACTAGTGTTGATGAACCTTTGTGACCGTAGAGACTGATAGCTAGCTATCCGATGTGGTCTGTGCCCATTCACAGCAACGGAGTAGGCATAGGCCACATATCAACATATTACTCGCTTGGTCACAAACTATGCTTGTATGACAAGTGGCCGGAAAGATGAGAGTTTCAGCTCGTATCTCTCAGATTTGCCAGTTTGAGCCACGTTCAGATTGAATCTACCATAGGAGTTTAATCGAGAATAATACGGGTCGTAGAGTATCCGTTTGATAGTGAGTAACATTACATATGATACTAATCAGTCCAAACTTTTCTGACCGTCGCTGGCAGCTGGCAAACCGAAGTGGACTGTGTATATCTAATCTGACTTAGCGTAAAAAGTTACTCACCACTGATATTGATTGAAATATCTTGTTACTGGTAATTAGTCAAACAAATTTGTTAGGTTAGAAGAGACTACACTATGAAAACTATGGACAAGAATGGGATGTGCAGAAGTTTCAAGTTTTGATTGGAGTCTAACCAGCGGTAGGAGTAGAATATCCAGAAGCGGAAACTATTCTATCAGCTGAACTAAGAACGCAGAAGTCTTACTTGTGGACTCAGTTGCAATTCTTACCAAGATTCTAAATCTGTTAATTTAATTATCAGTAACACAAGTTCACTGCCCAATAATGGCTTTGGTGGAGTGCAACACGGATCGCTTTGGAAATCATGGATCATTTAGTGAATTCCATATGACACAAAGTGTTGGGTTGATAACTGAATCCAGCTGTGAAAGTTATAAGCATCCTATACGACTTCGTGACTCAGCTGATAAGGCGCTTGCCATATCCGGGTATCCTACTTCTATCGAGGATCAAAGTTCAGCCAAAACCCGATTTTCTTACAGGTGGATCTTCTCTAATATGATATATCGTTAACTATCGCTTAGTGTCAATCCATGACCGTCGTTGTCTTGTGACCTCTGGCTCAGAGAAGTGGACGACAGCGTTAGTTGTCAACTAGGACTCCTTTTCCATAAGTCTGTGAATGATTGACTAATGTAGAAAAAAGATGTCGACAGAAACACTCCATTATTGGCTACTCTAGACTATAAATATGGCTTTATTGCGTTCGTGTTGGTTGATTAGACCCAACATCAACATCACATTCCGCCAATTTGAAAACTGAAAACCATCCGCACATGATCGCAGCCTTCACATTCAGATTAATCTTTCGGCCAGTCCACTTCGAAAGGAAGCACTATACTTGAGTTTCATTCTTATAAGAGCTAGTCAGTAGTGCATATCCTTGTCCGGACCGGAGTTTGCACTATGACCCTCATGCTTATGAGACTAGCGTGTTAACCACAACGCTAGAAACCTCACAATAGGCACGACCAAATAAACAAATCCAAACGCTCAACCATAACTTTGTATGAATAGTGTTCAGCTTGCCCGATCATTTCGATGGTAGAATGAGCGGAATCACTCTGTTTTATCCAATCGACAACCCAAGTTCAGGACTTCTCGGTTAGGCTGAAGTTATTATTTTCATTGGACCAACTGAGCGTGGTTTGAATTAGTAATGCAGGGTCGAGGATTGCGCTTTATTCAGAGCGAAACTCGAGTTTAGTGCTTCTTTTTGATGTGGTCTAGCCGAAAGGCATATCTCAATGCGAAGGCTGCTATCAAGTGTAAGTGGTATCCAATTTTGAAATAACCGAAATCTCCGAACCTCCAATACTTGATCGGTTAAAATGTGTGATCGTACGTCCGCTAAAGTGTTTCTGACACGAGCCAGCTTAACTGACTTTGACCATTAAGAAGAACGCGCTTGCAACTGCGTTTTGGTTATTTTTTGGACAACGGTAGAGCGGACAAGTTGGCACTCAGTCGAGTCTCACCCACTAACAATTTAAAATACCTTTCCTGAAGAACGATCAAAATGTAGTTCCAGCAGGCATCGAACTTAAAGAATGCTGTAGGTTTGGGAAACAAACAGTATATTTCAAGCAATGTTTGGAAAGATGACAAGTAGTTGGCTACAGCCTGATGTGGGAACAACGACGACAACCAAGAGAAGGGAGCAAGGGAACGCGAGATTGTTCTCCAACTCACTGGGAGGCGATCAAACGAGCGTTAAGCGGAAAGTGAGTGGAACCTTCGAATGTGCTACACAACGCTCGAAAGGTACAGGTTGAACGATCATGAAGAGTGGAACAATAAATGAGTCGTTGGGAAAAGGTCAAGCATTCGTTGTGTGCAATTACTTGCACGGCTGGAGAAATTTGTACTGAGTTCGTACCAAGCCCTCTAAAACAAATGTACAGAACAGACAAGCAAGAAAACACGGTTGCAGCCGAGATTCTCGGAGTGGCCACGCGATCGCTGGTCAATGCATATGTCCATTTCATCGTGTGGCACTCAATTCTGCAAACGGTTGGCTTCAGTGACCAGGTTGTGCACAGCTGATTCGACCTTGTTGGGTCTCCTCCGCAAGCAGCGTGCAAGGAAATCCAAAAGACGATCCGTAAGTAAGTTTCATATATTCAGGCCACCATAGAATACTAGTCAGAATGTTTTCCCGCTATATCACCGGATTATATCCACCGGGGTTGTAGGAAGATAACTCGATGACAACCCCCGCAACCCCTTCTTGTGCTGTGAGGGATACTTGCTGCTAAGCAGATATGAGGAAAATAGGTTCATCAGGTAACCAAGGCTACTCAAGGGTACTTAAATTTAGACGGAAATGCTACATGTCTGTAACTAGAAAAGCAACAATTTCCAGTGTCTAAAATTTGAAGACTGTTAAAAATAGTCTAATTATATCTATTCACTTACTGATGAGTAGACGGGGATTTGGTTAATTTGAAGTAGAGCATCATTCAAATTTGATCGCAGACTTCGCATTCAGATAGACGTTCCAACCAGCCTCTTTCGAAGAGAAGCACTAGACTGGAGGTTCGCTCTCAGTAGAGCTCGTCAGTAGTGCATATGCTTGTCACGACTGGGGTTGGAACTCCGACCACATTTTCGTGAGGTTACCGTGTTGACCACTGTGCTACTGATCTCACGATAGGCATGACCGAATTATCATATATGAACGCTCAACCATGTCGGTGTAGTACGTTTGTAGATTTTGGGCCCCACAACGCCAAGTGGAACTATTTAGGGATACAAATATCTACAGTTATAGAAGCTGGGCGTTTACGTTACCGGGCATTATATATTGAGATTACTAACAGTTGGGTAAAACTGTGTGGTGGTCAAGCGACGACGTCGTCACCAAATATGAGGATTCTGACTATTCCATTGAGCAAAGTGGATAGGTGTCACCTGTCTCACTGGGGTTCCGGTGATTACCTAAACCGCTGGTCAGAAACGTTACCCGAGGTGGAAGTGTGCTGCAGTCAATGACGTGCCTGCATTTATACTCTTTCTAGTTCCTGCATCTTGTTTTTATTGTTGATTTATTTATTTGATTACTCTAAGCCTTTTGGTAACTTTTCCTCTAGGATATTCCATGTCACTGTTAAGGTGAGTGACGTCCCGAACAACAGTACCTTCTGGTCAGATTCATGGCTGTTATAGTGATGAGAATTATAATGATATTGACATTAGTTTGTAGTTGGAAAATAATTAAAGCAACCAAATAGAACAGATTGGACACAGACTTGAGGATAGTGTGATCATTTCATGACAACATTCTACTGATAACTGACGAAAGTGTACTTGACATCTAAGAGTGAAAATCACGTACCTTATTAGGACATTTAATCTGCCACACTGGCACCAAACTGACTGTTCACGATAGAGACAACGAACCCTCGTCGATTTGGTTTTCACACATTTAAGAACTTTTTATGCTTAGTCATTTAATATCTTAAGGACACAATTTCTCTCATTTTTTCTAATCTGAATCAATTTTTATTCTAACCTTATAGCGAAGGTCGCACGAAGTTCGATTAGGATTATTCACATCTAGCCAATTGGTCAGATTTCTGTTAACCAAGCTGATGTTCCAGCGTTACGAATGGAATCAGAAATCGTAGTGATCGGTAACAGTATCCTAATCTACGCAACTGCCACTTTTATAAGTATCACTCCCGTTGCGCGCTTATGTGGATTGGCCTGAGTTCCAGTGAGTACACCTTTCACATTTCGACTAAGCGTTCACTAGTGCATTACGAACAGATGCACATTATTTGAGTTCTCCTTTTGTCACTTTCCAGTAATAGTATCGCACATATGCATGTCCGGATCGGAATTTGAGTTCCGATACTCATGTATGCTGAGTGCCACACCGCTGTCCCTATATGCACACATTCAGCTACACTCACTTGTGAGTACTGTTCAAGCAATCTGATTACCTCTGGCAATCGTGTTGACCGTGTTGTCTCATGACAGCGTGGCCGGGGTTCTAGTCCCGGCCGTGGCAAGGATATGCACTACTGACGAGCTGTGATAAGATCGAAACTCGAGTCTAGTGCTTCTTTTCGAAAGAGGCCTACTGGAAAGTCTATGGGAATGTGACAGCTGCGATCTATTATGAGTGATGTTCAATTCATGTGAAAATCAAAATCCCCCACTACTCATCAGTATTTAATGCGTATATGTTCTCACATTGACGTTAAGTATAAATTGAAAACCATTCAAACTTGATCACAACTTTTCGATTCTGGTAAACGGTTCAGTCGGCCTGTTTGAAAAACGACCGCTATACACGAGTTTTACCCTTGTTAGAGCTTGTCAGTAATGCATATCCTCGTCACGACTGGTGCTAAAAACTTTGGCCAAGCTTTAGTGGGGTAACTGACCACCTCGAGAGGCATCGCAGTAATTGTGCTGTCAACTTCAATCGATGACCCCATGTATAGGATTTCTTTCCAATTTGATTGTTCATTAAACACGTTGAATGATAATCTGGTTGGTGGTAATTAGTGTGAGATTTTAGTTGACATAAGTTAAACATAACTCACAAATGATCGGCGTTCTCGTATTTCCTGTTAACTTTTTTTTCAAAAAGAGTTTCGTTCATGTTAGAGCTCGTCAGTAGTGTGTATTCTTGTCATTACTAGGATTCGATCTCTAAACATACGGCAACCGTGTTGACTAAGGTGTTATTAGGTTCACAATAGACTTGACTGAGTTATCATATGCAAACGCTCAGCCGCGTTTGTTTGTGAGTTGTGTTCTCAATTGGTGAATTTACTTAGAGCAGGCTGTATGGTTCAATAGAATCGGAATTTTCTTTCATTCGCTAATGAGATGAAGGTGTTTCAAATGAACGAAACGGAGGGTCTTCTCAGTCTACTGTTTGACGACTGGTATGTATAAATTTTCATACCCACCGGGTAATAAGAAACAATTTGAGAACTTAACATTAGTGACAATGAGGAATGAGTATTTTCCAGTGAGTAATCCATCAACCAGTCTATTGTTAACTCAGTTACAGTGAACGTGTTTATATGTAGTTTCTTTTGACCTGCCGAAAGGTTTTCAACCGCTGATTCAGGTATCACAGTTTTAATATGAACCGAGTAGTATTCCATGCAAAAATAAAGAGTGGCAAATTAATGTTAACTAACCGGGGACTAGTGACATGTTCACTGAACGAACTCTCCTAAAATATGATCCGTTTTAATATATTGTTTTTTTCTAACGTGGTTCTGAACGGCGGATTCTCGCGGCATGTTGCTGATCGAAAGATCCGCGAATATGGCGACTCAGTTTTCTTAGAACGTAGGCAAATTTAGTTCGAATGCGCGAAAACTGAGCTCTGTTATTCCTTAAAATATTAGTCGAACATAGTGGTTGTCATGTATCGCTGATAATGGAAAACAAACAAGAAATTAAATTTGCTTGGTAACGGATAAAACAATGGATATAATGTTACATAGATTGTAGATCACCCACAATTCATTCCCACAGACTTTCCAGTCGAACCCTTTCGAAAAGAAGCACTAGATTCGAGTTTCGCTCTCATTATAGCTCTTCAGTAATGCATATCCTTGCCACTGCCGAGACTTGAACCACGGCCACGCTGTTCATGTGGCAACCGTGTTTGCCACTGTGCCATTAACCTCACATTAGACACGACCGAGTTATCATATGTGAACACTCAACCACTCTCGCTTGTGAGTAACGATCAGGTTGCCCGATTGCCTCGAGGGGAGACACAGTTACTGTCTGTTAACTCCAATCGATGACCCCTCGACTAGGACTTCTCTGCAAGTTGGAATCACATAAATCATTGACTTGTTGAGCGGTATTTGATTACTGATGAGTAGTAGGGGATTTTGATCTTCACATAGATTGAACATCGCCCACAATTGATCGTAGCTTTCGCATTCCCATAGACTTTCCAGTCGGCCGCTTTCGGAAAGAAGCACTAGACTCGAGTTTTGCTCTCATTAGAGCTCGTCAGTAGTGCATATCCTAGCCAATGCCGGCACTAAAAAGAGGTCAACTGAAAAGTCTATGGGAATGCGACAGTTGCCATCAGTTGTGGGTTATGTTCAATCTATATGAAAATCAATATCCTCTACTACCCCTCAGTAATATAATGTTATCTTGCCAGTCGGAAGTTCTTGAGTTGAATATCTTACCGCTACATCAACATTAATCCTCAGCGTATATCTACGTATCAGGGTTTCTGCATATAAATTTTGTTGTGTTAACAGTGTAATGCCAAATTTGATCAAGTTACTTATTACTGGAAATCCTTCCTCTATCAAGATGCAATACATCACTACCAAAAAAAACACTGCACTCCAAAGAAGGTACTTCTTGTTAGGAAATTACCGTAGAATATTTTCTCTTCAGTAGAACATTTGACACCCATAAACTGTAATACCATTACGGATATTATATATATATATAAAGTATTTCTGAAAATACACGTAACAACTACGTTGCATACGTTACATAGAATCAACTGAGTGTATGAAGTTTAAAGGGATAGAAGTCATTTATATAAAGAAATCTGTTTGAAATCGAGCTACACAATTAACCAATAAGATCAATTCTCAAAAAGAGATGCTATAGTTCTCGGGATACACACTGACAGAAATTTTTGTGCAGGTTCTTTCCAATAGCCGTAACGTTTCACCCTGCTTGATTATCCTCAGTAGTGTGTATCCATATCATCCGGACAGGTTCTGAGAAGTAAGTTTACTGACCACTGTTCAGTGATCACAAACAAGACATAACCCAGTAATCATATAATCACTTCCGAGTAGAATAGAAATTGTCAAAACATTCTGACGAAGTAATACTTTTTAACTCTGAAGTTAATTTCAATATATAATCCTGCAATCGCAACCATTCAGTCAGATTGAAATATCTGTCTTGACTGCTTGTAGAATAATGGTGAAATGTCTACAAAGCAACAATCTGGATTTAATGTTACGCGCAACTTTTTAAATCAGGTGATCGAAATCTTTTTCAAACTTTTTTAAGTCTCTGTCTTCACTTCATGCAATAATCGATTCTTTCATGCCTCTTACTTGTTCACCTTACCTGTGAAGTTACTTAGTGTTAGTCTGTTGTAAGACAGGTACTTGAACTGATAGAATTCTCAGTAAACTTACATAAGAATGTTCATGAGAATTCTCCCATACGGATAACTGATAACCTTTTGGAGTTTTCTCCTTATTCTGAAAATTCCATCTAAAACTTTATGTAAGCAAAATGATTTTGAAGGTCAATTCAAAAATGTGTTCAGTAAAGTAGACAGCGTCTTGTACCCTCATTCAAACTTAGATTTCAACGGTTCAAAATGAAACTGATTACCACATGTTCACACTAACTTGAGTTGCCTGTTTGTAGGACACTAACAAATGGTCATGGTAAGATACTAACGAGTGTGTATACACGCCGCTTCAAGTCGAATATCACTCACATTTGATCGCAGACTTCAAACTCAGACAGACTTTTCATTCAGCCCCTTTCGAAAAGAAGCACTAGACTAGAGTTTCTCTCTTATTAGAGCTCACCAGTAATGCACATTCTTGCAACCGCCAGAATCTGAACTGTATCTGTAATCTAGACGACCGGACAACCTGTTCATTACTCACAAGCGAATGTGGTCGAGTCTTCACATGTGATAATGCGGTCCTGCCTAATGCGAGATCAATGACGCAGCGATTATTTTGTTCTCATACGGATAGTTCACTAGGTTCAACGGATCGCTTTCAGCCTAACTATAAAGGACTCGTCAACAATGATCGTTTCATCAGGAAAGTGAACTGACCAAAAGAATTAAAGTAGATAGTACGAAATGGTTAAAGCACATCTATATCTTTCGTTCATCCATGTGATATTGCTCTTTATCCAATGCAGGTAAGTTTTTCATTTTGTTTTAAGGATATCAACGTTTGGTCGTTTGATTTCATGGCTGGCAAAAGAAACTAGCATATTATACGCATGCGAAATATTTATTATACTTCATGTAGATATTAGTAAGTGTAAACCATTGATTTATCTTGATGCTCTCTTTTTAACGACCACCACAATGTACTTGTGAAGCAGTTTTACTTTATACTGTTTGCGAAATACTAGGTCTTTGCATATCACAACCTCTCGTCAAATCAGCGACCAAACCCAGGATTGACATTGGGAAGTCCGTATACCACATTGATTTTGAGAACAGGAGAATGAGATTATGGTTGATAGTATTCAAGATGCTCACGGTCATTCAACATTTGTACAAAATTGCTGTGCAGACAGAGTGAAATCTTTCTTCAAACGTTAGTTTTATTGTGGCCGGTAAATGTATTTCTTTGTTTCACAGTAACGGTTTTATATAAATTTTACACAAGGATGAAGGTCCCAATGTGGTGTAGGGTTGAAAATTCAAAATTATTTTCTAACAACACAGAGTTATCTGTCTTAATGCCAAAGACACCCACATTCTAGTTGTGTCTATGTTAAAAAACTACTTGAGTTTATAGTACAAATCGAAAATTTTATAGAGGGCTGTTTACTTATTTAGAATCATTGAGTGCAAAAGAATGAAGTGGCAACCACAAACGGCATCCAGAAATGAACATTATTTATCAAATTCATCTGACTTTATAAATAAAACAGTGGATCAATTTTCATGGCGTTTCGAAGCAGCTTTTTTGTAGGATACCCAGATTCACAAGATGGTAAGGAATGCTTACACACTTAATCAAACATCTCGGACTTATTACAGATAAACATTCTAATTTCCGGGAAGAATTTTAGGATGGCTATATGTGTACAAATGTCGAGCCACTGGGATTTACCAACTGACTTCAACTAAAATCAAAGCAATCTGTCTTGTTTAACAAAACATATGTAATATTCACAGTTTACTTTGATGTTTGGAAAACGGTAGTAAAACAGCAATAATTCACTGAGTCTGTTTAATTGAAGCAAAATGTCAACAGTTTTGCATAAACGAAACATTTATATTTTTCTTTATAAAGCGTGTTTGGAAATGGTGATTTGCAGCTTCAATTGTAGTTTACAAGCTACACACAATCATAATATGAATCAGAGTACACGGATTACATTGTCTCCCATTGAATGATAATTTGTTGTTTTGGTCACTTGAGTAAAGTAGGGTTTCGTTTGAGACTAATGGTGCTCATCCTGCTATTTGTGGACTAAATCCGATGACCGGCCTCTGGTTGCTAACTACTACTATGTGTGCCTGACAGTGACGACCCATCAACGTCAACCTCATTGTGTACCTGATGCTAACTGGCGACTATGCATTCCACGTACCAATCAAGATTTTGTCAAGATTTGTTAGGATCATGTTCCGAATGCTTGGCCCCTAGCGAATGCTCATAAATATCCACTCAGCCTCTGTTATGTGACTATTGTTTATGATTGGGGAGTGATTATGTTGATTGTTGTATCTTAGTGTTTCAAGCTAGCGGCCAATCATGATTGTTAATGAAGTCAGTTGGTAACGGACAGGAGAGTGCCCATTCAGACAACAATATGTATCAGATGCCAGTAACACTGTTTACTTACATAATGTATTACACACTATCCATTTTGAATTATCCATCTCGATTCGATGGATTGAATGACTGTAATTCGATGAAAACAGTTCAGGTTTAGGTTGTTTGTGAATTTGTGAGTTGCCCTAGTGATTCTTTGTTCTACAGTCATGACAAAAAAACGATTAGAAAGGCGGTAGCAAAAGGAACGTGTCCCACTGACACTGTAGTTCCCAGGTGTCAATAAAATGATGACTGCAGAGTCAAACGAAGACGAGAATGAAACGATATGAGAAAGACTAGAGGGTACAGGATGGTATTAGGTTTTGTTTGTCATGATGAGTATTACTCATTTGGTGCAGCAAGCTAGTGTTGTCAACGACTATTTGGGTTGGGTGCAGTAATAATAATCATGGCAATAATTGTGATAGTAATACACGACTTCATGAGGCATGCTACTGAAGCGACACTCTAAAACTGATCTGATTCTGTAGCATGAGGTGGAACTGTGATCCATGTTACAATGAGACAGTCTTTCTGGCTAAAACGTCTTTGATTCCAGATCAGACACAACCCCATGATCGTACCTAACTGCTCATCCATAATAATATATGAACGTTTCTCTTATCAGAAAGGGCTGGTTGAAAAATCTACCATAAGGTGAAGGAAGTGATCAAATATGAGTGACGTTCAGCATAAATTAAAGAAATCCTTGATAACCGCTAAACTGGGAATAACACAATTGTACGGGAAAGTTACAACACTCTACGTTTCACCAAAAGACGTAATTATTCAGAAAACTATGATACTACTGCAATGGAATATTTTCACTACGTATAAACTCACTGAAATATAGAATTTAAAAAAATTTAACCAAAGACAAAACAAAATCCGGAAAAACTGACTTGCAAGTTTTGACTCAAATAAAAATCAGGTGAACAAAAACACAATCTCACCAGGGCAGTCGATCCCTTGGATCAGTTAGTGCATTCCGCTTGAGACAGCGGGACAAACGGGTGACTACACCCAAATGTGAAACTTAGTGCTCGTGACTCAGCTGGGCATGTTGTATCTATCACTCGTTCATATCCAACCGAAGCTTAGATGTTTCGTAATTGAGTCTCTTACAAACAATCTGTACACAAGGCTTGCACAACATTCTGTCTCTAAAGGGTCAGTCTCGATTTCCATATCCTTTGGCTTCCCAAGCATTACGATGTACCAGATTTGGCTCTAGAACCTGTGACTTTGGTTAAAAGACACTATTATACGGTGTCTGCTTTAGTGTTAGATATGATACACACAGAAGTTTCTTCTATCACCTTCTGAAGTAGTTTATGGAGAAAAGCTTGTTTGCTACAGCAGGAAGCTCCCATGCTCACATTCTTCGCTGCAAAATATTAAATTTCCAAACAACTTTCAGGTTATAATATTATAGTGAATATCACTCATATCTGATTGTAGCTTTTGAAATCAGACTGACCTTCCGATCAGCATCCTTCGAGAAGAGGCACTACACTAGAAGTCTGTTCTTAGAACAGCTCATCAGATATGCTTGCTACGATCAAGAAATGAGCTCCGGTAAACCTTTTGGGTTTAGTGCTTCTTTGGGAAAGAATCTACTTGAATGAAAAAACTGCGTTCAGTCATCAATGTTGTTCAGTTAGTAGCAAGTAATTCACCAGTAATTTTGTAAAAGAGTTAAATGGTTAACTTTATTCTAGTCGCCTTTTGAAAAAACATCGAGGTATCCAATGCTATTCTTTCAAATGGTGGTCTTTAGTTAAGTCACTGCGACCTACTTTGGGAACTAGTCTACAAGTCTGCCATTCCTAGTGTCATGGATGATTGAGTCAAAGACACGAGTATTCCAACACCCAGTGGAATATCTTGATACGGTATTGAGGTATGGGCAAAGCCCCACAGCGGACTAATTGTAGACACCATAAACGACTGAATGAAACATTATCCAACGAGGAGAAATGGCAATCAAAAATTCAAGACAGAAAGCGTCAACCACAGACACAAAACCAAGCAGAAGTGCACATGAGGTTAAAATGGAACTCTCGCTGCGTTGTGCATTAGAATTCCGGCTCATAAGCGTGAGGGCGTGGAAACATGCGATTTAGACAATGAAGATCTTGCTCTGTTGAACGACATTCTATCAAACTATGTGCATTATGGAAGAGACTTGGTTTTAATTATAGGTGAGCACTACATTATGTGACTTCGCCGTGACATGTTAAAAACGTTCGAAATGATTTCAGAAACACAGAGACGTGCACAGCTATTTCGAATTCATGAATTCTTGGTCAACTACAAACATAGT
This sequence comes from Paragonimus skrjabini miyazakii, assembly GCA_014338405.1. Taxonomy (NCBI): domain Eukaryota; kingdom Metazoa; phylum Platyhelminthes; class Trematoda; order Plagiorchiida; family Troglotrematidae; genus Paragonimus; species Paragonimus skrjabini miyazakii. The sequence continues at coordinate 115,346 of JTDE01000078.1, forward strand.
AGATCAACTGGTTCTAGGGAGATAATACTTAACCTTTTAACCAATCAATTACCTCGCATGGTTGTGGAGGTAGAACGTACGGACTGGCTTTGAATGAACTCACTAGGCATCTGAGAATGTATGTAAGTACTTCAAACATATAGTCTCCTAAAGCCAAAAATCCTACCGTCAAATCTATATTATGGCACTGGTGAATAATTCGAGTCTACGTACATTGCTTCATTGACAGTCAATGTGCAATACTTGATCAGCTTATAAAGTGGATGATCACATCTGGTTCTGTGATCACTTTATTAATGAAGCACATCAAACAGAAGCGTGCAGAATATTTAGTTACATCAGATAGCACACACATAAAACTGGGAGTATATAGGTATGATTAGGTGCAAAAATCAGAAGTGCTCACTATACGTTACTCGCCTACATTACACCTTTGAAAGTTGTTTCCCGCAATACTGTGGGGAATGTCTTTGAAGGCTAGAATTGTGAAGGATGACAAACAGAAGAGCAGAAAGTAGGAGTGGTGTTATACCATTCACATTCACAAGATCTAAGATCAACATCATTTAGACACCGGCATCTTCAACAAGCTTGTGCCAATCAATACCTTCATTATGAAGGACAGATTCAAACTCATCATCGATGAATCTGACAGTGTGGTACACTGCAGAGAGCGATGCAAAATCTAAGCGATGAAATTCATACAGTTGTTTCTGGTAACGTCGAATGACCTGGTCAGACATTGAACCTCTTAGGGAACGAGGGCGATGACCAACTACATGGACATCAAAGTCTTAAGGATGAAATTTAGATACAGAATTGTCCTACTGCTTTATTTGAGGTTATTTAGGGGTTGGCAATTTATCCATCACTTGTGAAAAACTATCTCATATTTTGTGTAATTAAATACATGTGAATGAACGCATGCACAAATTCATACCAAGTATCGTGTTATGACTACTAAGGCAACCCAGTGGGTTACTTTGAACAATTTTTTGCACAGCATGCCGACTGGCGAGTCTGAACCACCATAACTTCTCAAAAAAACCTTTTGAAGTGGGCTGCTGAAAGGTCTATAAGTATGCCAGAACTGAACTCAAGTGTACGTGAGGTTCAGCTTACATTACCCCAAAACGGCTTAAGAAGTCTAATGCAACTCAACTTATGCAGAAGCCCTAGAAGTGGGATCCTTGATTATAGTTAACAAGATTTTTACCGTGTCTTCCTTCACAACGATCGGGCAACCTGAGAATTATTCACCAGCAAGCACGGCTGAGCATTTGCTTATGACACTTTGGTCGTTCTTATTGTCAGATCGATGGCGCGTTGGTCATCATGACAGCTTTATGAAAGCATAGCCTGAGTTCGAATTCTTGTCGTGTCAAGGACACCTACTATTGATTACCACCAACGAGATGGAGACTCGAGTATAGCACTTCGATTCGAAAGGGGTTGTTTGTGGGAATACGATAACTGCGACTAATTGTAAATAATATTCAAATGATGTAAAGACCAATAACTTCAGGTTCTGAGTGCTTAACAATAATCAGAATGAGTCAAGTGAGTCAATTTCGTGACTTGCTATAGTGAGGATGTCTAGCAGTCGATGAGTAATCGGCTAAATACTGTTATGTCATCAGTTGTTTTGACCATTTTGGGACTTGTTCTGTTACTCGTTGAGATAGTTGTTGACCTTTGCTGGCTAGGTAAACATAGCCGTGATTGCAAGTGAATTGATGGATAGCATGAGAAACAGAACAGTTAGACAAACTACGTTCGCGATTATGTATAATTTGTTGATTGGTGGTTTGAACCATGCGCAATGTGGCAGCCACATGCGTACAAGATAAGGCAGGCTTCAGTTTGTGTTTGAAATTATTTGACTTTGAGTTGCCAAAAATGGAAACATTTTGTAATGCGGCTTAATGCTCACCACAACATGTATTCTCCTTTCAAGCCATTTGAATTGATTCGTTGCACTTGTTCATCAGGTTACAAGTTTTTCCGAATTTTTCAGGATATCTACTTGCCGGCGACATTTTTCTTAGCATCTCCTCTTCTACCTGAAGTCTATCGGATGTGCAATACGTCTTATTATATGATATAAGATCTTAACTAAGTCACGTTCGCATCGTATCCGGGAAAATTGGAGAACCGAAGTTACTGCTCCTGCATGTTGGTTTACGACATATCAAATGAAATCCTCTGCTATTCACCTGCAACCAAAACATCGTTCACTAAAAGGTAACGATTTGCAAAATTCACACCTGGAGAGTAGTCCTAATATAGAGGTCACCCAGTAGAATTGACAGAACAATTACTGTGCCTGTTCTCGAGGTGATCGGGCAACCTGATCATTACTCAAAAGCGAAAATGGTTGGACGTTCAGATATGGTCATTCGATCGTGCCTAATATCAGGTCAGTAGTGTAGTGACCAACACGGTTGTCTCATGAAAGCGTGTCCGGAGTTCTAGGCCGTGGTGAGGATATGCTCTACTGACGAGCTCTAACAAGATCAAAACTCGAGTCTAGTGTTTCTTTTTGGAAAAGGCTGACTGGAACGTCTGTCTGAATGCGAAGGCTGCAATCAGTTCCCGATGATGTTCAGTCTGCATAGAAAAGCCAAAATCCTCTACTACTCATCAGAAATTGATATATATTTAAACTTTTTGTATGCAGCTTGCTAATTGACTGACTATAGCACAGTACACAGTGGTTTCGTATGCAAGGGCAAGATATTCGGACGGTACTATACATATCAAACAGGTGTTACGAGAAAATTCTTGTCAATAATTAGACCAAAGCAATATTTTCGTAGTAAAAGCTATATGTACTATCCAAAGTATGAGCTTTTGTCAATAAGCGTAACAAACCTTTGAAAGAGTAAGGAAAATGATAAACGACTGTGCTAGAGTAGAAGCAGACTTGTTAACAGTGAGAGATCCTGTATATAAGGATGAAGTCAGTTCGTACATGTTTGTAAAACCGAAACAAACTGTCTGTATTCAAAAATGATTGAAATGTAGTGACCAGCTTCGAAACAATTTGTCATACATTCCGAGTGAGTTGAGAGTCAGTTAGGATGAGATTTTGTCAACGACTTTGATGTCATCGAACTCTTTCAGAATAAAACAACACCAGAATCACTCCACCTAGCCAGTCTAGGTTCTCAGGAAGCTTTCTTAAAACACAAGTTGGAGATCAGTAGAGATTATTGGGAGCGATAATTCCTAGGTAGCCCTCCAAGATAGAGCTTCTCTTATTTGTGCCTCCACGATGATATTTGGTATAGATGCCTGTCAAGGTCGCTTTATCCGAGATCAGACAGTGCAATCCTCTGTATGCATATCATTGATTTTAAACGTATGCTTTCAAAACCGTTAATCAGAATTGAACCAGAACAAACGAAAACAACACATGGTACCCGAAAACTAGCTGGTCTACTTTTGAGTCTATTCGTTTAAACATTCTGTTTCCCAAAATCGAAAACGTTTCAGTTATGTAAATATTCATGTCGAACAATTTTATATGTCAAAATGTTCTGGACAAGTTTGCGGCTATGCAAAACTAATTTCTTTGTGGTCGTGGTATAAATTAATCCACAACTGAAAGCGGAACGACTGTACAGGGGTTAGGGATAGAGGGAAGAATTATTGGTGCATAACAAATTTTCACAAACAAATTCGATACACAAGAACACAGACCAAAAGTCCGGAACACGATACAGTTAGATGAGTGTGTGTCTCTGTGTGTATGTGTGCAAAGGTAGTAGATGTACACGGGAGATCCAGTTGTTGGACTAGCATAATTAGCAGGTCAAATCAACCGGTTTCACTCCTCAGTTTGGATTAAGCAAAATGAATAGTTTTTCGATTGCCATATGTCAGCTCAATTGCTCTGCATGCCTGTGTATGTTTTATCTGCCAACCTCCCTCCCCCAATATATAATTATCACAACTAATGAACTGAAAACAAAGACGACGAAATTGTGTTTAATTGAGTTAGATAACATAACTAGATTTACAATGACTTTTCAAGAGTTTTGAGTTGAGTAAGGTTAACCAGAATAGGAAAATTAGTTTCAACATTGCAAACTGTACACATACTGAGTTAACTATGAATTGCTTCTGATACACTGTACTGTGTATACACAACTAGACATGTCTTGGGAAAACATTTATCAATCAGTTGCTCTAGTTTCTCACCTTGTTAAAGTTATCAGACTGGTTAAATCGGTTTTGTAACGGGACGACAGCAGGAAGATAATCGACGTCAAAATCAATCAGCCTAACAGTGATTAGAATGTATAAGTTACTATTGCTAGAACCGAAAACCTTGTTTACCGAAATAACCTTTCTGCATGGCATACAATAAACGTGCAAAAATGACGAGGCCATCGTCCAAGCAACTGAAGAAAATTACAACATCGCCGTGACCTTCGATTGGGGTTTCTGTGGAAACCTGGCTGTATGAAAAGATAACTATCACTACTATGGTGGTCCGATCAATTATGTACACAAACCGAATGTTTTCTTCCAGATTATTCGAAACTGCATACTACGATTTGGTCGAACAGGTAGCATAGTTTGGGGTATGCTTCAAGTCAACGCATGTAGACACAATCTGTTAAAACTCTATGACTGCTATCATTGTTATGTAAACGACAACTGGTGTGGTTGACATTTAATCAACAAACCCTCTCTCCACACAGTTTAACTTCCTAACAAGGTGACAAATCTTTATTGCCTTGTATAAAGAACCTGGTATGTGAATAGTGTGGAACAATTCGTAGCCTTATTGCAAGGTTCTTCCAAAGTGTTTCAAAATACTCGCACATTCACTGTTTAAAAATTGTAAACTGTCACCTTTCCTCTCATTACGTTTTCATTCACATGGGTTGGCTGTGGGTGTATGAAATTACTTCGAGATGTAGTGGAAGATTTACAATGGCGTGATATCAGTTTATCAATGCGGAAAGAAGACATGTCGCGATATATTAACATTTAATTTACTCTCGTCAGTCGCAAACGTAAGACATGCGAGTTATGTATGGCACACAAACAGAGATAGAGTACGGACGCGCATACATTCACACCGCGTGTTATGTCATCACCACCACGGCAACCCTATAGGTTGTTTCAACCACTTTTGTACACATAGCGCCGGCTGGTGAGTTTTGATCAACATGGCTTCGCTAAAGGCCAGTAGCTCCGGGTTCCCTTGACGTAACAATTTTTTGAATGATCTAAGCAGGTCAACCAGGTGACCTGTTATCATGAAGTGTCTGTAAATCAATGGTGCGGGGCTTCGAGTAACGGATTCACCGGTTTCAGATTGTTGTGCCATGAGCTGTTTTAACCAGTTTGGGACGTGTTATGCCACTCGCTGAGATAGCTGTTGGTCTGTTCTGCCTATATACACGTCACTGCGACTGCAAGTGAACTGATAAACAACGTGAGAGACAAAATAGTCAGGCAAACTGCGTTCGGGATAGTGTAGAACGGATCTTTTGATGTCTTAAACCAAGCGTAATTGGGCAGCTGCATATGTACGGGATAGGGCACATTGTAATTTGTGCTTGATCTCGTTTGCCAGATGATCGCCTTTAAATTTCAAAAATAAGAATATATTTTTCTATTGAGCTTTATGTACGAAAAATACAAACAACCATATTGCGTCATCTACTCACTGAGATTTATGTAACACCTAGTATTTATAAGGTCCCACATAATCATCATCACCATCACCATCATTTGAAATGAAGTAAGCATTTATCCACGGTTACCTAATTTTGAAATAGCCCAAAAATTGTTAACGCTTACTGACGATCGTCGCCTTCACCACTGAAATGTGGATGACAATCAAGTCTACTTTGTCTTTATTTCGTTGGCATTGAATCCGCTTTCCCATCATGAAATTGGAAGCAACTTCTGCTTTGCTGTATTCAACACCACCTCTGTGATGTGACAAACTCCGTTATTCTAACCCATGTTGTTCATTCTGATACCGGTCACTAACATCTAGACCGCTGTTTCAGTCGTACAAACCCTGAACTTGATCACATGCGGGTGGTACCAAGTAGTTCACTGAACAGTATAATGATGTAACACTTTCTTGATGCGCTTGGAACACACAAGAGCAGAAGCACAATCCAGATAACCTTCACCTCATAGCTGTCAAGTAAAATACACCTCATCAAACTAAGGAATGACCACGAGCAACTAGCATTAATGACACTATCTGGAAAAGACGCTACTTTTGTTTTCAGCTCACTGCATTTATGGTTGACGGCATCCGAAACGGATTAGACTGTCACAATGACCGAAGCCAAAGGACGCCTGCGCTTTAAACCACCACCGCAAGTGGCTTGCGCTGTACCACTTGCAGTTCCACTCACACACCACATATCCGGTGTAAACCCGAAGGAATAAGACCAGTAGGTGTGTGAGTGAGACCTTTGTGTCCAGCTGGTCAATGCTGGTTAGCCAATTGAATGGCTAGCACGAAAAGGAAACCCTTATCTCTCGGAAAATAAACAGTGAGAGAGACTGCAATGACGAGATCTGTACTAAGAAGAAAGATATGTAAACTGTAATACAAGAAGCATTTAAGTATACGAATGCATGCTAGTGCATTCAAGAGAGGACAAAGTTGAAAAACAAAACTCAAAGTTGAACTACGAAAAGATCAGACAGACGATTCATCATTCAATACACCAGCAAAGCCCAAGAAAAGAGTAGGTAGAAGATCACAGACACCCAAGTTGCTGAAAAGAGGAGCAGATTAGTTGCCAAACGACCATGGTCTTGGTCGATGCAATCATTAACAAAAACAGAACGGATATGCCGGTATGACCTACCTGAGCCTAACGTACTCGTTGTCTCTTCGCCGGCAGTGCATTATGAGTACGTTGATGGCCTACTAATCCAAAACGGCCGGCGCATTCGCGGTCGCAACTGCATTTATACACATTTGCTGAAGAACCATCCACCCAGTCCCCTAGTATAACGAAAGTAATACATAATTGATGTTATTGCATACTTCTCGGTACTTTTCTGGACCACATTGTTTTCACTGAAGGCTCGTCACTCATCCAGTTGTCATTTCGATTGGCTCAGTGCAAACCTGCCGAGCTCGGCAAGCTGATCGTCAGAGACCGAAATTCGTTGATCGATTATAGCATAGATGACGGACCGGTTAATCTCGATTTCGCTACAGAAAAGTTTGTTCAAAAAGCACACGTGTACACACTTGACAATAAGCGATTTAACAACACAAACCAACATAACTAAAAGTTTACTCTGGGAATACTTTGGAAGTCAGACAAAATAACCAGTTATTTACTATAACAGTCTCTGTCAAACAGCTTATCCAGATATGGAAGCTCAACTTTTAGCCCTACGGTGACTAAAGTCTGTGGAACTCCGCATATAATTCGGCACATGTATACGTATATATAGACCACATATAAAGGCGTACACAGTGCATGTACATATACAAATATATAAACATGTGCATTACACGATACACTGTCTTTTCCCCCATGAACAGCGGAAAACACTAATAACTACAGAATCAACCATTTGGCATGTAGTCTGAACAGTTACTGCTGATTTTCTACGTTACTAACCTTTTGGTCAGATTTACCAAGAATTAAGTACATATTACGACAATCGAAATAAACAATTCCTTACTTACTCAGTGCTGTACACAAAATCCTTTATGGACTACTTCAATATCAATTTTGCTAAACTATTTATCAGAGTTCCACTAACTATATTTCCATTTTCCTCATCGCCCTCTAACACAAAAATGTTGACAAATCAAGACTAATTTCGATACGAACCGAATTAGAAAAAATAGGCAGAATTTGATAGCGTTTAACATTTCAGACTTGTAATTCGGCTGTCATATGTAAAATTAGATTACTAGAAGGAGAAACTTTGATATTTGGACTAATGCATTATCCAAGTGTAATACTACCGATCACCTTCTTCTTCTCCTTCTTGAATCGACAAATTCGAATGTTTGCTTGACAAGAGCAATAAACTTCTTGTTATCCACAATCCTGTTACTTAGCGTCTATAAAGATCTCTGCTTATGTCTGACACCCATATATACACAGTTAATGGGTTGCCTTTTGTGTCCATAAAATTTGGGTGTGAATTTTTTGATCAATATTTTTATCACCAATAAGTCTTCCACGTTTGTTTCTTGTCCTATTCCTAATGACGCATTAGTAAACGTGGTAAGTGCTTTTCCAAAAAAAATAATTGATGACTCATGTATAATTTGTAACAATCTTCAAACTTTGCCTTTGATTTTGTACGTCCGCAAATGAACCAAATTTTCCTGACATATACTTTAATCCGAAAATACTCACCTATCAAGACAACAGCCTTCACAAGTAATTTGATCAAGTTTCACCCGTTATCCACTACAACGAAAGAGTACAGTTTGCATTGAACGTTACCTGTAACAGATCATCTTTTTGGTAAGATATTAACATTCTCCGACTTTTATCAACAATCATACATGAGATTTATTACCAGTAATTTACTGGCCTGAATAAGATTTTGTTTGTAAAAGATTTAATCACACTATACTGTTCTAATTTCCAGCGCTATTTTTTTCTGCCAAGTAACATATCAGAGCACAATATCGGCCAGTAAATATATTACAAAATCGTACAAACTCAAATGACCTTGAGCCATTTATTTTACTAGATGAGCATATGATGATAAGTACAAATAAATTTGTGATTGAGACGCATTTACAGCAGATTGACTTAATTTCACACTTCTAACAAGCTTAGAAAATCTGCTCACGAACGCTAGGAGTTAGTCTGTTTTAAATCAAAGCAGTCTGGAGGAAATTGGACCAAAAATATTGTTGCAATTAATACCTATTTGCTAATTCTTAAGCGTCTAGCTGTCATGTCTTTTATCAACTCAGGACATATGACAAGAAGTTAGAGGGTATTTGAGTGAAAATTGGTTCGAACGGAACAAGTCTTTAAACATAATTTGTAATTTATGATTAATATGTCACAAATGTTATTGTCATAAAAAATTATTGTCCAAAATTCTGTCTATTAAATGTGTGTTAGCATAAATACGTCCATCCACTTCAGTTGGCTTGATTTATGTAGATTAAACATACAGTTTGATAAAAAGCGTGGTCTAATATCACGTTGTAACGAATGGTGATGGGGCATTATATGCTCAAAGCACCACAAACTACTAAACGGGACCGTTCTTTTTTAGTCTAATTCAGAACTTCTTATCACAGTATTATTGACAAGAATTAACTGGAAGATTGGCGTACCTCTTGGTGACACTCTGACCATCTGACCACTGTTCACACACTTTGATTGTTTTACGCATTGAGTATGGATGTAGTGGAACAAGGGAAATGAATTAACAACGCTATAAAGCTATATATTAGGGTCCACAGTAGTCGTTCAAGGAAAATACCATCACACTAGCTCTGATATAGCCTGGAAGAAGTTTCTTCTCAAACAACGAAGAAATTTGGATGAACCCAGTTCCTCTATTATGCTGAAATGTTTAGGTCACGATAACGTTGACCACGTGAAGGCAGATGACAAGGCGAGTAAGAACTAAGTTTTGTAATAACTTGGACAACTGACAAGTAGCCTGTATGTACAACGAACTTAACGGGTAGGAAAATAGCGTGTAATGACAGTCGAAGAACGTGATAGACTCTTCAATTACCATGCTAAACTCATAAAAACGACGATAAACGTCCAACTAACGGTCCTATAAGACAGAACAAAACTGATGACCTCTTTTTAACAAGCGACGACTGGTTTTAATGTTTTTGTTTCAAGTGTAATGCACGAAGTTCTTGTGAAGTCAATTGTATGTTTACATTAAATTTGATAGAATTCAACTTGTAAAATATATTGCTTTCAGAACTATGTAAAACACCAATGAGCAATGCCTGATATATATATATATATATATATATATATATACTGTAATTATAACAAAAGTGGAATGACAGTAATCAAAGAACACAAAAGGCGGACGAATTTGAAAGGTAGAATTTTGAGTCGAAAACAGTGACGGTTAATTAAAAACATACCTCCCGCTTTGCTGATGGAATGAAATAAACCCTTCTCGTATGCTATACACCAGAGGCTCTGGAATTCCATTGACATCATTACGCCGTTCACAGAAGAGCACAACTTTCCGTTCCTTTTCTTGAAGGGAACTTGGTCGATTTTGTGAATTTCTTGCGATTACGCTTTACAAATAATCTAGAGGGATTAGGTCAGACGTCCTGTCGAAATATTCCAGTGTTTGACTATAAACAACACCATCTAGTGCGATGGGATTATATGTATTGAGGCTTCACCTCTATGACTAGATACGCCTTCATTATGCTTTAGGCCAGCGAAAAATCAAAGGGTTGCCTCTGATATGATGGCGTAAGAAACGGACGTTGAAGTTCTATCTGGTGTTACCAACTTTTTGTTCCTCCAAAAGAATATCCTCCTCAAGCTGTCAGCGAAACACAGTTCTGTTTTTTGAGAAGTGAGCTATTTCAGTTTCTTCACCGAATCATGCCAGTTAAAGGAACAAACACAGTTGTTTTCCAAACTGAATCTTTTTACATCCCTGAGGGCAATATTATTTCAACAATCAGTTCAAGTCTGGGTTGTATCTCTTAATTACTGAGGTGAGTAATTTCTACCGTCTCTCGATATTATTGAATGGCTTTGCCATACACCTTACAAATGCTTATTGTTTCTGTGATGCTTTCGGCTGAAAGATTTTTGACAAACAAAATAAATAAGCCTTCTTTTACAATTTCACAGCGTTTTTTAAGCAACTGAAAATGTGGCTCTTTGATAATGCTTCACTTTTGACGGGGAAGATATGTCAGGTTGACAATTAAACATATCTGATGTTTGTATAAAGGCTTGTGACTTTTATCCAATATACTTTCAAACATCCCCTATTGTCTATCAGTAATCAAAATATCGTTCAACAAAGGTTTTGTGATTTCAAGTTGAAGAGGAGTCTCAGTCGTCAGATCATTAGTTGAAGTTAACAGGATAGTTACTGTGTCCCCTGCCGGGGAGATCGGACAGTCTGAGCATTGCTCACAATCTACTACAACAGTTTTACATAAGTTAATTCACTCGTTTTTAATGTGAATTCAATGGTTCGGTGGTCGATACGGCCACTTCACAACAATGCGGCTGGATTTTAAACCTAAGCCCCGGCACAGACATACACTGTTGATGAGCTTCGATAATATTTATAACTAGACATGGTGCTTCCTTTCAAAAGAACTCGATGAAAACTCTATGGGACAACGAACGATGCGGTAACCTCTAAGTAATATTCAACTAATGCCCATGATATAGTCGCAACCATAGAGCGGTGAACATTCTATCTTGCTTCAATACGATATTCCTGATAAAGTGTGACAGACATAATAATTTTGAAGAGACAGCTTCAAAAATTTAGGTTACGGTTGGATTCGAACTAACGAGAAAAACAGCCTGCTCTAAACACCACAGCTGAGCTACGACGCCACACAGGAAGCTCAGAAATTTCACATTCGGAACTAGTTACCCATCCAATCCATTGTCTTATGGAATCCACCATGCGATCTAGCGGATTGGCTCAAATCTGCCACACTACTTACCGGTAATACTATTTAAATGCTCAGCAGTGGCGTTAGCGGAATTTCTGCGTGACCTATTCGTGAAATCTTGCTTGGGCAGTCAGCCTCTCTAGATCATTTGGTGGACTCCACATAACTCAGTGAGTTGGTCGGATAACCGACTCCAAATGTGAAATTTCTGACTTTGTAGCTCAGCTGGTAGGGGACTTGTCGTGTTTGGGCACGTAGTTTTTGTCAGTGGTTCAAATCCAATCGAAGCATTGTCTTCGCAAATGTGTTACTGCTTAATTATCATAGTACCCTGAAGAGTGTACTGCCGCGTCCAAAGTTCTTCGTTTAGATATTATGGCTGACATATTAACGATATCCAAATAAGTGTGACTTTGTTTGTTTTGTTAGGCCATTCTATTTCATTGTTTGGTTAAGTCTTTTGAGCCATCTGCTCATCATCTACTCAGAAGAAGAAACTGGAAACGTTCGAAGTGATTATTATTTTAAATATTTAACCGAAACAATCTGACAAAATATCTTTTTGCAGAGGTTTTTCACAAAATGCAATTCCAACTGCATCCGCTTGCTTTAAACCTAAAACAACACGAAAGCCAAGAAATTGTTTTAAAGAATATCCACAGCTGAGGCAATACGCCTATAATTTTTAATCTTTCGTGAATACAAAAACAAATTATAAGACCGCTGAACTCACCAAGCGTATTAGTTAACAAACCAAGGGGACAGAGGTGAACTACAATCCTTGCGTAACTTTTACCGAAAAGTAGATCAGCCGCTCATTTTTTCGTCGGTCCTAAGTAAATTTGACTACCCAACCAATGTTTTGAAGCCAACACCTTTTTTTCACTTAATTTACTTCAAAAACTGACCTTTTGGACATCATTTTTTGGCAGCTTCGTACAATACTGGTAAACACCGGAGGTCTGGTTGATATAAAATTGACCAACATCATATTCGATTGCAATCGTCCCCCTCGGGTGAAACTTTTGGTCAATTCTATTCGGAAGGAAGCGTTGGACTTGAGTTGTGTCCTTGTTGGAGCTTGTCAGCGGTGCACATCTTTGTCACACCTAGGAATTAAACCCTAACCACACTGTCATAAACCAACCTTGTTAACTATTGTGTCAACTACCTTCCATTAGGCAAAACTGAATTATCACATCTGAACTCACACTCGTTTGCGAGTAGTGCATAGGTTGTTCGCTTGAGTGAAGAAGTAACAATCGAACTATTCTGTGATTTTCCTTGATGATCCCATAACTAATAATTCTGAGTCAAATTTAAAATAAAATTCAACACTTTTGCTGAGCAATGTATTAATCATTGGTTACTAACCTGCAAAAATAATTAGGCGCTCAGACATGATGTTTTGACCGTGTTCAACATGAGTTTCACTGACAAAGTGTTCAATGCGGTTTCCTCATGAGAACATGCAACGGAACTGATGTGTCGGTCATGAAAAGCAACCGAGTCTAATGCTTTTTTGAAGGGGTTAGGTTAAGAATTCCTTCTGAATTCGAAATCTACGACTAAGCGACAGAAATGTTCAGTCTGTATCGACAAGTCCTAATCACTTTCATGTGATCATAGACGTTCTTTGTTTTATCATTAATCAAAGTAGGGGCTTGCAACATGAATATGGTGTGAAGCACTAAAAGCTGTGTACTCATTCTAATGAATGAAGCTTTTCAGTCTACGATCTTGATGAAATTATACAATCGAACAACAGATAAGCCAAAATTACACATTATTATATAGGTTGAGAATTGAGTCGTTACAAATGTTGACTACACATTTTTGCAAGCATCTTTTGCGTTGTATGTAAACGACTGGACTAGATGAATTCAAAAACAGATCACCTAAATACAGTTCGTTGGTGCTTCAAACAATATTGAGTACATAGCTTCAGCATTCCTGATTGTGAAGGTGAATACTCTGAGCAATACTCTACCAACTTCTCACGGAGTCTATGAGATACATTGTATTCATACTTGTGAAAGTACTTCTCTCGGCACAATTTTCAGCTTAGCATTTTTGTTACTGATGAGCTCCAACCGTTAATGGAACTGGAATCATATCCTGTAGCCGAGCTTAACACTATTTTTCAACAAGTTTTCACTAAATTTTCAGACCAAAGTAGTTTTGATAAAATATTCACATATCTCAATACATTTAGATAGATTTAGTTCGGGTTCTGGTACTTTACCATTACATGAAATTCACTATTTTATGTTTGAAAAGATCAAATAATTTTTCACCGAAATGCCATTATTTTTTACCAAACTTATATCCGACTAATTTTCTCTTTATCTATTTTGCATAGTTTAGGTTAACCGATTTGTCAGTTGACAGCCATTACCGGCTTTTTCAGTGTTGAACAAGTTCCGTCAACAATGCGACCTTATCAACTGGGCTGTGAAACGCTCCGGCTGACACGTACGAAAAACCAATTTATCGCTTTGCCGGTCAGTGATTAGATTCTAACCTCCCAAGTTCTGTCTTTTGATGTGTCGCTCGGTTGTTATTCGCTTCACAACGGTATGCTGCGCCACACCAATTCGTTATCTTGCTTGCTTGCTTGAACGCAAGAACTTTCAGTCAATACTATTACACCTCTGGGGGGTTCTGCCATGTCTGAGAACAGCTGTGTGCTGAACTGCCTGATATTCTCCTCATGTTTGTCACGATCGGTCTATGTGTGTGTGTGTGGCCACATGTTTTGCCCGATTGTGAAGCAGCCTTCCTGTGATCTAACCACGCATCCTGCCTCGTTGCTTTTCAACTTATCGAAATAGCTAAATATTTACCTACGCGTGGTACAACACGTTGTGATGTCGAACTTTAATGTATGTCGGCTCGTTCGAAGTTAGGCATCAAAGAGTAGTTTAACCGTTTGGTTTATTTTACCGTCACTTTAGGTGTGCTTACTAGGGGATTTGGGTATGAACTGAGGTAAAACGTGTGAGGTATATCCCATGCGCATATCAACTCGCTCATGTGCACATGCAAACAGACACACCTGGAGGTAAATTATCGGTGATGGGGGATGGAAGTAAAAGCAACTAGACTAACCCGTGGACGTGCTGGTGTGTTACAAATTGCAAAGGTAAGCAAAATATAAACTTGACTAAACAATCCATAGTCAACATATGGATAAATACACACATGGTGGGAACAGAATGATGATGCTGATGGGGACTGTACTGTAATTGAATTTGACCGGTTTTCGGACTTGAAGGCTCCGTGTGCGTGTGTCTGCAGAAGGCGAAACCAACCGCACGTACCGTGACAGTCCAGGTGTTGGCCTTAGGCCTCGATGTGTTCAGTTACTATCCTGTCTAATTGGTCAGAGGGATTTGACATAGTTAACATACACAAACATTCTCCTACGTACATCGACAATTGTGGCACAGCAACGAATACACGAGAAAGTACAGTTTACGAAGTATGTAGTATAAAGTATGTTGGTTAAATTATAAGCTTCGCTTCAATCGGTGAGCGTAAAACAGAGATTCTATCAATTCTTGTAATATTCCATATAGTCTGTAGTTAAGGTGATTACTATAAACCATATACACTGGCATCCGTCTTGCTGGTCGCATTTCGGTACCAGGCATGCTATTAGGGAAATAATATGGATTACATGGGAGTTGATTCAACTTGAAACCGTAATTTGAACTTGATAGTCTTCCAAGGTTACACAGGTACGTTCTGAGTATTCGTAACCCTCCGAAGACTGTAAATAACTGTCCGTTGATTAATGTCTCTCGATTGTAGAATTGATTGTAGATTGTATGGAAATGCTGGATTACTAATTGGACAGTACTGCTATCCAAATATCTGCTGCGTAATCATGAGGAACGGAGAGCAACAGATATGTCCTGAGGAAGAGCTTCGAGACCGATAATATTTATTTGTGCCTAGACTGGGAATACTGTTTTGCCTTTTACCCCCTTCATAAGATATCCACAAGAGAAGTAACTCTTTCACAAATGCCTGGGGTACGTTTACCGTATGCTCAATCGTTCATTAACGAATAGTTATGTATAATCATAGTTTCAGGTAATCGATTGCAGAATTGTACTTCCTACTGATATACTATCAGCCCAGTTTGTTTGATTCATCTAATGTATCCATTTAGGCTTGCAGGAGTTGTAACGGTCAAAACCAACAAGCGCGTACGGATTTAATTTGAGTTGTGTGACGAAGCGTGCTGCTGTGTTGTTGGCGCTGCTTTAGTTTTCGTTTGTGTAAATCGTGTGCACGGTTTGCTGAACCTTTGGCTCATACGTGTTTGTGTTGTTTCCTTTCACAGAACTGTTGTTGGAACTCATATTTTGGAAAAACGCTGTCCCCCAGTGTCTCCACGTCGCCCAGAAGTTGGTTCACAAGCGTGACGGACAATCAGAGTAGGAACGGCCGGTTTATATGCTACAGTGTCAAGTTGTAGATGGTCAACGGTACCGTATGTTAGTATTTGATACGGACGTCATCAGGCGGTGTTCGTTTGACTCTCACTTATATACTTCACCTGGTCTGGAACCAGTGATCACTTCGCCTCATCTCTCTTAAACCCTTATGAAGCCGACAGTTTTAGTTATCATTCATGTGTTCTAGTTCTTGCAGATATCTCTGTCTGAGTATGACATACATGCTACGAGAGGTCCCTCTGTTCAGGAGGTGCTCTATACTGTCTTCAGTATTTTGTTTTAGGCAGCCAATATAGTATGTATCACCAAGAAGTTCAAGCCAGACTGAAATACAGGAGTATGCTGTATGCATAGTTTTGATGTGACTTCCGCATGATGAACTTGATCAGCAAGATATTATCCAATATCTTATTTGAAAAAATAGTCAGTGTTATTATAAACCAGTTCTTTATCATTCCGCCATTTACTACAACGAATTCTGAAGACAAACTATTAAGAAAATGGTGTCTAGTGGTGACCTCTACGAGAATCTACAAAGAAGGTTTAGTCATACTGAGATGGAAAACTTCTTTCATAATTACAAAGACACATTGATATTATTGTCTACAACCTCAACACTTTTCTGAAGACGGTGTGAAGATCTGTAGTAAAACAGAACAGCGCAGACAATTGTCTTCCCAATAATTCGCACTGAAGGTTAAGCATTTTATGACATGTACGTCTTCACAAGAGTTGCCTTGTTTCATATCACAGTAGCGCTGAGGTTTCTGCGTTTGGACCACAGTCGAAAATTGCTTTCAACCAAACGGTAATCGATGTGACAATCGACAGAGAGAAAGAGATCAGATGTAGATGAAAGAATGTAGTTGTGATTAAGAAATTTTACTGCCGGATAAAGTTAATTAAACAGTTAATTTTGCTCTACTTTCCCAATGCTGAAATTTCTGAGACAGCAAATAGTAATAATCGGAATCTACAAGGAAATTGTTGTTTTTGAGTATATTCGTGTACTGTGTGTTTAGTGTACATACGGTAACTGATTTCAAGTCTTCTCAGATTTAATCGCTAATCTCGACAATCATAGACAATAAAACCTTCAAACTATAAACGTTCACAAACTATACGGATAATCGAAAGCAAACAGAAAAGATCGTTTCTCAGCAATCAATGTACGGTTTATTTCCCGTTAAATTTAATAAATTCTAATTAAGGAGATTAAAGTATGTTGCCATGGTTTTACTATCATATTTTCAGAAAGAAATCGATGTAATATTAGTTTCCACGATAGCCGTCTGTGGTGAGTTTGAAATGTTCTATACACCATATGAATCTATACATGTTACACCCGCTTTCTGTCTCTCTATCACTGTATATGTAGAATAGATGACCTGTGATGCCATGACATTATTCCGAATTTCATTTTATAGGGTTCACAACTAACGATTTCTTTTATTTCGTCATTCGCCAGGTGTAGAAATTCCAATATATGCTATTGAATTACCTATATAGACGATAACTTGTTCTCATTATAACATTCTATTATGGGAGACGGGGTAACCTTTTGAAAGTACTATTCTGGACATACTAGCGGAACCAAGTCCGTATATGGATGATCTTCTGTCTGGTGACTCAATTTATGGTCATGTAATAACAACCATATTTGACCTATGACCCAGAAATGAGCAGAACGCTCAGAGCAGAGATGATCATTACATTACTGTTAAAAACTTTGTCGCAACTTTTCAATGTAACAGGCAATGTTGTAAAGACAACGTCACTTTGCTTACATTTATCAACAACTTTCAACGTGAGGCCAAGAGAAGAATTGTTTAGTTCATTTTGACCTAGTATTGGTATAAATATATCACTCAGTTAACGTCTGCCCGAATAATCAGGAATTTCCAGTTGCTTGATAAGTAAAAATAACATACAATGAAGGGATACTGTGTGAAGAGCTGTTGAACGTAATTTAAAGTTTGTCTAGAATACATCACCCATTTCTTTTCCATCTTTAACTATTTGCAGCCAAAATTTGACCGATTGTCACCGTAAGAAAACTGTTTTGTTTTCAAAAGTTTTCTCTGCTCCCAATTTTAACCATACCTACCTATGTCTACGGTAAGATCAAAAGTACCATACACTACTACGTGATAGATAATTGGTTGTCGGAACAAGTTTTGTGATATATTGGTCAGACGTACACTGTAGCTGGGAATATTGTCAACTATTGACAAGTAGCGTGGACTCAGATTGGAGTGAAACGGTGCTGTGAAGAAACAGATGAAAACTGAAGCACAGTAGACACATGTATGTGAGTGCATGCGTATATAAGAACCCTACTTCTGTGCACATTTAACGGCTGTAAACTTTCTCACCTCGTTAATCTTCTTCAAATCGGACATTGTGTATGTGAAGGACCGATGTGTTCTTGACCATCCTGTGGTACCATACGTGCTTGACTGGTGTGGATAGAGTGGTCACAAGCGTGTTTATGTGATCGCATGCACGCAAGTTAAAACAGAGTTCAACTTAATGTTCACAGGATAATAGTGCAAGGTTGATCAGGTTACAAATATATACGTGCTTTTTCGGCTAATCTCAACCAAGATAAACCACTAAAACTATCTACAATCCTGTCGAGGTTAGAGGAATTTTGTGAATAGGGCAAACGTGTCAGTTCAAAAATCTCTGAATGTCGGATATAACTATTAGTAAGTTTTGGGGGTAATACACATATGTAAAAATTGATATACGGTAGATAAGGAAATCGTAAGTTCCAGTGACGTGGAAAGCAAGAAGTAAACCATCACATTTCACTATAGGCAACAAGTCGTAAACAACTGTGAGTATGGGTGTGTGAAGAAGAAAAACACAAACTGATACGATATAATGAGCTATAAAAAAAATTTCTGGAGTCACTTATTTTCGAAGGATCAAAGAAAGTCAGAATCGTAAACGTGTATTACAGCTTGCATGATCTGCCGAGTAGTCAAGCTGACTAATAGAAATTAGTTACAAGTATCAAAAATAAGTCACTTTGTATTCAAAGCGATCGTGCTCAATTTCCGGTTATATTTACAACATTTGTAGCCTTCATTAGTTCGACAGTAAGTTTTGGTGTAACTCTAAACCCCAACTTCAGAAATTGAGCACCACTGTTGATGGTAATTTTTACATTCATTTGGACTTTTCAGTCAGCCTATCTTGAAAAGAAGCGTTGTACTCAAACTCTGCTCCCTTCAGAGGCCGTCAGTGCTGCAACTACTTCATCATGATCGTCATGCAGATTAACATACTACTGTTCCTAATTGATGCTTGATTGTCACACAGACATCAAGCAAAAAACGGTCCCTGTATAGGAAGGGAGAGGAAAAAAGAAAGGGAGAAGCAACCTAACTATTAAAACCGCTAATCCTATATCCAGACATTCAAAATCAAAATGCCTACACCTTGAAAATAAACAACCGGGCTATAAGTGAAAGTAAGACGTCATCAGCACGACAGCTGTCCTGTGGCTTTTACTTCCCAACATCATTAAATGAACTCACTTCACAGACAACTCAGTCAGACAACGACAACATCATTCACACCATTGAGCTTGATTAGTCACTATCTCACCTAACGTCTCCAGCCACCGACTCTGTGAGACGTAAGGTCCCCAGCGCCGGGAACGAACCCGACTTACAGTGGACAACCCCTTAGTAAAGGAACAAACAAGTCAACAACCTCCATAATTTCATTATCTAACATGAAATCTGCGTAATCACAACAACCTTGCAGAGGCACTTTGCATTTTGAGGCTGCAAAGCGCATATCAAATTATTTAGCAGAACGCGAAATAACCTCTAGCGTCCTTTTTGCTGCTTGAAAGTTGTCAAACAGCAACACATCAGCATAATAAAGATCAGTCGGCCCTCCACCAGGTAGGAGGTCCACACAGGTATGTTGTGAGTGTCGTAGACAATCCTCCACTATTTCGTCTATGACGAAAGTAAACAAAAATGATGGGCGGGGACAGCCTTGACGTATATTCTGACATATGCCGCCCCTGGCTCTGAATCTGTTAGACAGTTCATCGTAAACCCCAACCTGAGCTGAAGTATGGGTGTAATGTGCTGACAGTATGTTCACATACGTGGTAGGTATACCTCCATGTTTAAGCCAGTCTAAAAGTATAGACTGATCCACTGAATCGAACGTACCTTTACAGTCAAGAAATACGGTAATTATTGACCGGTGGTACACATGATGCTGCTCCAGAATTTGACGAAGGGTAAAAATGTGATGTGTGCACCCCCGCCCGGGGCAAAACTGTGCTTTGTCTTCCCCAAGGTTTGTTCCCCCGCTGCAATGAGTCGACGAAGTATAATCGATGCGCGAACCCTAGTATTGACTGGGTTCAAAATAATTCCCTTACGGTTTCCACAAGAACTCCGGAGACCTTTCTCGAGTATGGGAACTATTATCTAACGGCTCCAACACGAAAGAGTGATCTCCCTCGTACACATAAGTTAAAACACTTGAGGCAACACTCCACTAGTGCCTCCCCACCTTCTTTGACGAGTGCCGGTGAGAGATCATCTGGACCAACAGATTTATTACGTGTGAGTGCTGAAGTGTAATTGCAGACCTCGGTTTTAGTGAGTGGAGCTAAATCTACCCACCAGGGTGCTCCATTACAAGTTAGTGGTAGAAGCAGTAGGCCAGCCACATTGACCCTCAAAGTGTTCCACCCACCGCTCTAACCTTCTGGACTTATTATAGACGAGTGTGCTATTTGCCTCGCTGATAGCTTCACTGAGAAAAGGTCGTCTTGGATCAGTGGCACAGATAAGCATGAAGAGTTTGCCGGTGTTCCCCGAAGCAAAAACGGTTTCCATTTCCTTAAAATTTTCCACTAACCAAGCTTCACGATAGGCGTTCAGGTTACGCTTCAGCGGATATCCACCCCTAAACTTATTATATGAACTGCCAGATGAAGTGTTGCGTCCGGCTTTTAACAATCCTAGGGATTTCTCTAAAACCTAATGTTTGTTTACCGTCCCAGCCACTGTGCAGCATGCTACAGTACCTGTTTTCTGAATAGCCTGTGAAGTCTAGGTCCAGCAACTATTAGGATCCTCGAGGTGAGAACTGCTAAGGCTACTTTCTAAGCTGGTTTAGTACTTAGGCTTTACTGACGGTATATCCAGTTTCTCAACAACCAGTAGTTATTGTCGGCGTAGTCGTTGCCCTGCAAAAGTAGGAATATGAGAATGAAACGACAACATACCAACGCATGGTCCGAATCCAAGTATATGTCCCGATAAGAATGACAGTCTTGAATGAATCTCCGCCAAATATAACTAACAGCTATGTGGTCTAGCGGAGAAGGTGGGCACCAAGTATAACAACGATGTGTACGATGTCTTAAACTAGTGCTGGCTAAAAATAGCTTAGGCTCAGCGCGCAGCCGCAACATCCGCCCGCCATTTTATGAGTGATGTAATGCTATCCCAAACCTGTCACCTAAACGAGACTAGGTCTCACCACAGCGGCTGACCTGGGAGTTCATATCGCCGGCCAGGATGACTATATCAGAACCATGTGTCGACTGGAGAAGAGCGGCCAGATTCGAGTAAAAGGCATCCTTGACGTCACTGTCACTACAGTCATTGAGAGCGTAAGCAGACAGAATGAAGATTTCTGGCGGTTTTGCGTCTAAAGCTGATCTTAGTAGGACCCGTTGAACAGACGACACAAAGTTTAATGTTAACAGGAATCCAGTCCACTAATGCGGCTGAGGCTACCGTACTGAGGACTATATCTACTTCAGCTGACCGGTAGCGGCGGTCGTGGAATCACTCGAAGTGTATAGCCACTATCGGGTAGACAATGTGGGTGCTGTTATTTCCATACGTTGATTATTGTCCTGAATTCTAATCTCCGAGATACACCAAACATCGACATTTAGCGAGTCTAATGTTCGTGCGAGGACGGCCTGTTGACCTATCTGTTTTAGAGCGCGAACGTCGCATTCTAGGTCTAAACAAGGGACGAGGGCCGCTTGAGGTTGAAAGGTAAGCGATGAGACTTAACGACATAGGGTTATCATGATTAGTTATATCTCTCATGAAACCTGCAGAGTACTTACCGAAAATTGGGATCGGGAAGGGTCTGACAGTTAAATTTGATAAGACAGTGGGGGAGGGATCAACAGTAACACGTTTTTGCCTACCTACTCTGCAGTATGCAGCAGATAAGGTGACCCGGTTTATACTGTGAGACGACCGATGCAGAATGGAATTACTAGTGTTATGTGTATTCCTGGCTGTTTGTGGGCTGAGATGCTGCCAGGGTGCCCAGCACTAGACAGCAGAAGACTGAAGGTTTTCAAACTGAGCGTTTGGCTCAAGAGTCTTTGTCGCAAGGCATGGTGGGGTGGGGTGGCAGTGTACCAGAAATGTTGCTTTTTTCGGAAAAAGATGCCAACTTTCTTCTAACCTCGAACCCGGAAAACCAAGAGACTGCGATTTGTCAGACGTCCACCTGTGTACCTGCCTGACTTGAGTGAGTCTATCGATGTGATCTTCACATCATCCAGTTTAGCCTAGTAGGTCATCGAGATGAGCAAACCGTCACCCTGCGTCGAGGTTCATTCTCGTTGTGACGGTGTCACGTTGTGTCACGAGCAGGATTGGAACTCCTGTTCACGCCCATCTAAAGCAACTGTGTTGGACACTGCGTCATTCGCCTAATATTCCGTGCGACAAATTTAGTACATCAAAACACTCAACTACTTTCGTTTGTGAGTAGAGTACAAGTTACCCGATCGTCCCCAGAAGTGACATGATAAATGTCCTGTTAAACCTCGCCGACGAATCCACGATTAGAATTTCTCATTAAACTAAAATAACTGAATTTCCTAAAATGACTAGCGTTTAACCCATGATACCGTGACTTGAGTATAATCCATTACATTCGGTGATCGTCACGTGGAGAATCTGGGGTAGATCGTGTAGATTGTGGTGGTATGTTTGACGCCACTGATACAGATAAGCAGCTTCAAATTGTGAACGAACCGGTTGTTCGACCTTCAATTATTGGCCATTCAGTTGATTGTTTCACTAAGCCCAGTTGATTTCTACAACTTAGTGTTCATCACCACTCATCCGAAATCAAATCCCCTCGTATCTCTTATTTTCGATTTGTATAGCGTTCATCCAAATTCCTGATCACAGATTTTTAATCAACATTGCAGATACTCTGATAATAACCGCCGAACACCCTGCTCTATTTCAGCACCAGCTTTATTGGTTGGTTGATTTCAACAATCGATCTGGTCGCAGGATAAGTCTGGTTTGTAGCTCATCCATATATGCCACTATGCGTTTTCACATGTGAAAGGCAACCAATATCATAACACTAGCGATCCTTCCGTTCATACAAACAATTCAGCTTTACCATGGCTTCATTCTGTTAGTTATATATGTGTTCACTGGTCCTGTTTCAAAAGACCTTGCCTAATCAACGTAATCTAATCAGTTGATTTAACATAAAATGTATGATACCTCACCGGAAGCACTGTAAGTTTATTATTTCCCCTGGATGATTGTGGGAAGATTATATACATCTGCTTGGTTCTTAAAACATCTATCACGTGGAATATTTAGCAAACCATACATTGAGTTATGTTGTACATTTCAGTATGTTGTTCGGAAATTTGTCAGTTAAACTTCTCTGTGACACAACGCATGCACTTGTAATGTGCAGTTAGAACAGTAGGTAGCGATAGTATCCAAAGCTGTATTACGCAACACATAACAATAATTTAAATACGATTACTGATGAGTAGTCGGGGATTTGGTTTATTTCAAGTTAAGCATCACCCACAATTGATCGCAGCTGTCACATTCCCATAGACTTTCCAGTCGGCCCCTTTCGAATAGCAGGAGCACTAGACCCGAGTTTCGCTCTCATTAGAGCTCGTCAGTAGTGCATATCATCGCCACTGCCGGGACTTGAACCACGGACATGCTGTTCATGAGGCAACCGTGTTTACCACTGCGCCATTGACCTCACATTAGGCACGACCGAATTATCATATGTGAACGCTCATCCATTTTCGCTTGTGAGTAATGATCAGATTGCCCGATCGTCTCGATAGGAGACCTTAGTCAGTGTCTGCATAATGTAGTCAAAGTCTTCGAAGTTGGATGACCTAGGAAGGTGTGGATCTTCATCAGATTTCTTTGAGGGTTTCGATATTTCGAATCCTGTTGTGGTCGCCACTGTGTAATATACCGTTGGAATGGTAGGAGTAGATTGTATCCAAAGCGGTATTAGGCAATATGTAACAGTAGTCTGAATGTGGTTGTCTTCCTTGATTGTCTGGCTGTTCGTTGACGTAACGGCCACTTCAGATTCGAACCTTGCGCACTGACTAGTTTTGATTATGCGCTACACAATATATTCGGAGCTCCTCAAATGTATTGCTATCATCTAGGCCAGATCCGGGTACAAACATTTACTAGCACGCACCCGATCTTACTGTTCTTCTGTTATTCCATAATTAGCTCAAATTTTGCAGAAATCTGGCTTTCTTATGCTTGGTCTAGCCACGCAACTCAATCAGTCAGTGTTTTTTTTACCGACACAGTTTGTGCCAACTCACTAAATTGCGTGTGAATTTTAACGGAATCAAAACCATTATACGACCCAAGCACACAAGCTCTCTGTTTACTGGTTCACGCATGTAAACTGGTGGTGGTTCACAGTTCTACAGATACGCATAGCACATTGTTGTCTTGATTTCAGTAGCCTCAAGAATATGGCTAGCCGCTAACAAATCCATAATTATAGCTCGACATTCATCGTGATTTCGGAATTATTTCACGCTGTTCCCTAAATGTTTACTTATTAGCGTACTTAATGATCATATAGTCTGAAGAGCACAAGCCTGCAAACAATTTTTGCATATTGATTTATATATGCATTTACCACGGTACACACGACTAAATTACAGTATTGTTCCCATTTGTTAAGCAATCTTAATGAAGCTCATTCGAAACCACATTAGATGATAAGCCGTCTGTAGCAAGATAAGTCAAGAAAAAGCAAAAATACTGACATTTGGAATTAATAGAGAAGTGTTTGAAATCAATGAAACAAGTGATCAAGAAGATCTTGTTCAATTTGACCGATAAGGTGCGACCAGATTGGAGATAGTGGTATTAATCACGTTGTCACAAAAGTTACACACAAGCTGTTGGTTGAGCAAAAAAAACCCGCATCTTATGACAGAACAAATACGAAAGTAACCGATCTTTCAGTTTTATTCTAAACTGAGTCAAAGTTAGTATAGGTCCACTCGTCGATTGTAGTTTTGCATGTGTTCAACAGTAAAAGTCAAGGTCGTTCTGTTACAGAACTCCTGTGATGGCGTGAAGGATTCAAACAATGAGTAAGGTAGATCTGATATTTGTTATTAGTTGTTCATACATTACAAATCACTTTCAAAAGTGACAAATTTCATAGTAGTTGATTAACCGTAAAGATCTTTGTACTTGATAATCATTGTTTTTGGTATTAGAAGATTATGCAGAAACGAACGATTTACTCAACAGTAAACTAAGTATCCACCAAGTACATTTTTTAAGGTTTTCTCATTGAGCTAAATATGACCGGATAGACATGAACTGTAGTTAGTAGGGCGATTTTAGATAGATTGAGGAGTTCAAAAGAAATGATGGATTTATACGAACCAGAGGTGACAATCTCTAAACATTTGTTATGTAAGGCGGACCTAAGATCGAGTGATTGTCACATTGTTTGTTAAAACTAACGTAATGATTCCGGCTCACTTTTGTCTGCCCAAATTGTTAACGGACTTGTATGGTATGTTGAACGTTTTCACGAACTGGTTTCGTGCATAAAAACAGGAAGGATTCAGACGCATTATGACGGTTCCAGTAATGGTCAAGATGTGACCTTTAATCTGCTTCGAACGGAATTCATGAACTAGGCAAAGTGGGTGTATCAGTTTACAAAAGGCGATTATGTCTTTTTTCGGCCACTTGTAGGATGATTGCTGTTTTTGCGAGTCCGTTTTGTTGTTACTAATAATCAACGCTAAATGGCTATACAGAATTTCACATCCACAAAGTACGGCTGTGGGCATGAAAGTTATTAGTTCACACATGTTAAGGAAAAACACATTGTTTAAAGGGTTGTACACGATACATTCAGTTTTGTTTCATCCGTAGAGTAAGCTACCTTCTGAAGATGTTCATTTTGCGTGTACATAGAGAATTGTTTTACAGAAGTGAGCAGTGTAAACTGCACATCAGAACGCATCTGAAAACTTCAACTAGTGGAGTTTGGTGACGCGTTGGTGCAAACGTCCATATCGTTGAGTATCGATTGAAACAAGGTTTACCGTTTACGCGTTTGAGTATCTTGATCTGGTTTACCGTATCCATGAAATTAATTCGACACAAGTCAGAAGCCGTAGTTGCAATCCATCTAAACTCTCTCCTTTCGTGTGAGTGAAAACAGGCTATTAAAACAATAAAACTGTCATTGCTACCCGCTAGTATATAATGAGCATTTCCGTACCGTAATGTTGACAAACATCACATTGTTGTGTTTACAGTAACATAACAATATTAGACTAGTAAGAGAGATGGGGTTGTTTTAAAAGTACAGACTGTTATGAAATTTGAAAGCAGGTATAAGACAAAAAATATATACTTAATTTGTCGGTTGGACTGTAAAGTAATACTGACTAAACACTTTGTTGATTGCTGCCTAAGATCTCAGATACAATCCGGTAAACATACAAGTTTACATATGACAAGGGAAATCTGTATCCCTATGTTCAAAAAATGCAACTGGAATGAATAAGTAAGCGCAGCGAAGTTATGCCCGATAGTCTTAAAGTTCCACGTTGAATTCATATACGTATATGTATGAGTTTCTACACTCATATCACCATGGTGGTATGCAAAAATTTTGACTTTAACTGTTAGATTATGGACAGCTTTTGAACTGTGGTCCTAATAAGCATATACCCTGGGTATTGACTTTGTCCGCCACTTCTACCAGTCCGAAAAAAAACGAACTACTATGTTTGTCAAAAGTATGTCAAACACCAATCATTCTGCTGTCATGGTGCAGTACACTGCCACATATCATGAAAGATCTTTTTCTGTTCCAAAATCTACAAGCTATTCTTTCATTCTGATGCAAGATTTTTGCACACACACAACTTATGGCTGAAGTGTGTGGTGATCATGTAACCGTTCCGTAATTCCGTATATTTCCAGGATGAACGAAGCACACACCTGAAGTTATCCGATCACGTTTCATTCCTTTTTCACAAAACCCACGAACCTAATTTTTGGTCTGAAGGTTTTCTGGAAATGCGCATGTATCACGTTCGGAAACGATTGCACCTATGTGTATACCTGTCTGCCAGCATATTCAACCTTTTAAACATCAACCATGACCAATTTGAACTCCGTAGGAATCCCAGCTGACATGGTGTTTACTAGTGGTCGGAAATGGTAACCCAAGAGACACCAGTGCATGCATATTCCCAGTAATATGCATACACTGACTGAACAGCTATGCGGCGCTCTGACAGCCGGCAGGGTAGGTGTATATTAATAAGTCTGCCCAAACTGAGGGAGGTGCAAAAACCGTTTTACGTACTTATTTGTATGTGCATAAATGTATGTGTCAGATGTCGAGATTCCAGGCACCTATACACAAACAGGTTCATCGCTTTTACAGCCCAGTTTGGACACAGTAGCGCAACCAAACAGTGTCTGAATACCATTTGAAAAGGAGCAGCGTTTCGTGCTTAACATCTTCACCTGACTTACGTACTATTGCAGTCTCGCTGAGGTTCAGGTGGCATATAGGCACGCATACCAACTTCCAGATTTATAACTACGGGAACAATTTGACAGCTGCCGGTGGCACACTCAATCCATTTGTGAAGCAGTTCAAACTACCTGATACAGTCCTCAGATAACAGTGATCTGAACATGGATGCACGATCGTCAACTTGTGCATACTGATCCTGAAGATTTATAACTGACGAACTAGACGGAAACTACTTGAGACGCTCTATTTTAAAAATCTAATCGTCCACAACTTTGATAATGATTCAGTGTACAACTGGTACAGTATGCGAAATCCCAGATATGTATGTGCGTGTGTGTGTGCATGGATGTACACATGCATTCACACATGCGTGTACGCTGCCACATATGGTTACATACGCCTACAAGTTTTCGTTGAGTGCCGCTACACATTCAAAAGATGTTCGGAAAATTATGTAGTTAAGTTGACAGCGGCTGTTAAATTCGTTGCAGCAATCTGATACAATTTGCTCGCAAGATGGAACTAATTTAATTTGATCCAATGTTCAGAACTTGTCCCTGGTAATTCATTCACCCCCGTACGTGCGCTAATTTCAACTTCAACAGAAAAACGTAGCTCGGAGATTATAACGAACTAACTATTTAGGCTTTGTATTTCGTTGGAATAATGTGTCCATAAAAACATTGCTGTTTACGGAAAACTTTTTCTTCGGACAAAAAACGAAGATTGGGAGAGATTTTACATACAACCAAACAGATCAACATAAAGTATTTATAATCGCATCAGTTAGGGAGAACGCAATTTATTTGTTGAAGCTTTCCACAAAACCGAGGCTTAGTTACCCACTTTCATAGCCTATATTCCGTCGATTTTAGTGTTACCGTTTGATCTTGTTCAATAACGCTAGTATGTAGGAAGAGTCCCAATGTGATAATCAGCGTATACTATGTGCCGCCGCTAAGCTTGATAAGTTTATCATATGTAACGTGAACATAAGACGACTCAAGTAACCAGTATTTAAAATACTGTGTAGCGAACAAGCTCGTTTTCAGTGATTCATTATCAGGCTAAATACATCACATTTATATCACGAATTTTACAGGGGAATCATTAAAGGGTCTAAACGGGGAACGGGTGGTCAATCAGGTCAGTCAGTTCAATGTCACGCTGCAATCAAATACCCACCTGAACCGTGGGTCTTGACAGGATAACAGGGTGTGGGGTTGGCCATGGCAGATCCAACGCCTGAACAAAACGTTTCTGGGCGCACAGGGGTGGGTTGTACAGGCGAATTCCAACAGCTTCAGCTGTGGATAGCATCCTATGCTTCACTGCCCTCGACTGGGTAGCTTTAACTCGGAAGATTGGGCGAAATGCGTCAGTCACAGTGACAGAGTTATTCGAATCCACCAGGTGCAATAATATGGCACTGTTGACAGATTTCGTTATTCCACTGTTGAGCCGAGCTGGGTGGTGTTCCCCGACCCGTTCAGATAAGCGTCTGATCGTGCGGTCAACATAGCTGGTTCCACAGGAACAAGTGAATGAGTATACACAAAATGAGGCTACAGAAACATGCACTTTATCTCTTAATCGTGGACACAAAACTGGATTGGTTGTGAAGTGGACACGTAATTTAGCCGCGTAGAACGTTGCACTAACTGCCCTCATGAGTCTACGTGTGATAGTCTCAGCTAACGTGTCACCCTTGAAGGGTAACGCGATGTGTACAGTTTTCTTTTCCGCTTGATACAGCTGGCCCCTTTCACTCTGTTGTTGCATAGCTCTGTCTATAAACCATTCCGGGTAACAATTTTGTATTTGTACTGTACGAATGAAAGTCAATTCTTCGGTTATAATATCATCCGTGCAAATTCTTACAGCCCTGTCCGTCAAACAGTTGATTAGATTTCTTTTCAAGGCGAGTGGTACAAAACTATTGAAATGAATGTACCGACCATCCCACTTTCCCTTTCTGTATATCGCGCATTGAATTGAGCCATCCATGCAGCGACGCAAACGTACATCCCAAAAGCCTAATTGGTTATTTGTTTCGGTCTTCAACGAGAATTGTACATTTTGGTGCGCAGTGTTGAATTTAGCCATTATATCAGTGGGATCTACGTTGTTATCGAGTACGCAAAGGTTGTCGTCCACGTACCTTTTATAAAAACTACATTGGTTCACCGTTGAACTGAGTTGTTCGTTTTCTAACTTTGCCATGAAAACATTTGCAAACAGTGATCCTAACGGCGATCCCGTCCTTCTGTCGATAAATTTCTTCGTTGGACTTAAACTGCACGTTGTAAGTGCACCGTTAGAGTAGCTGTTTGAGTTCGGTCAGTGGTATTTGAATATCTATGTCAGAACCTTCGATATAATCACATACATAGTCTAAAGTCTCCTGATTAACCACCCGTTCCCCATTTACCCCCCCCTAATGATTCCCCTGTAAAATTCGTTATATAAAGGTGATGTAATAAGTCTGATGATGAATCACCGAAAACGAGCTTGTTCGCTACACAGTATTTAGTGACATTGACCGCCTAAACTTAAACAGTGTTTTTTTATGTCGGTGCGTAACTTGTTCACACTTGTTCCTGAAGATTTTTAGTTAGTTGTGACTACAGCTGTCAGGAATTTTGACAGAAATATGTCATAATGTTCATCCTGAAACCACCACTGCCCGATCAGTTTTGTCTTAATGTGAATTCGTCCGAAAAAACTTTAAATGACAACCCATCGCCCTTATCTAAGCTGGACTGTACCAATGTTCGTTAAAAGTTGCATATCACTTGTACTAACTTCCCTTTCGCCAGTTGGGTTTGCGGGCTACTGACCAGGACGAAAGCAATATTGGATAATAACAAGAGAGGGTTACCGTTCAGGTTTTACTCTTCCAGACTATATCTTCTTGATGAGTTCAGGCAAGGATAAAACTGACCGTAGGGTGTCGACATGAAGGTATACGCTACTTCCCATCAAATAATATTATACTGGCCGTACTGATCAATAAGTTACTACTCATTTACGTCCGTTTTATAAAATCAGAGTTATGAGGCACAAAGAGGAAGGTCATGATTTATACTAACAACGAATGTGTTTTGCAGATTGGAAATTACTTCTCAACTCTCGATGTTACCTGAGTAGACTGTTGTTCTATGGGATGCACATGGTGAGATAATGGTTCCTGTGAAACTGAACCGAGGCCAATAAGACTGCCTGATAACTGTGTAAGGATCTTCACGCTTGACACGAAGATTGGTGGCTCAACTGTTAGTTTAACCATTCTCCAAATAAAACACTAAACACATCTTGAGTAATGTGTCAGACAACAGCCTACTAATCTGACTGATGACTGGGTTCTGCTGAATTAGCGAGTTTTTATCTGAACAGAAGACTGTTCTTCGAAATGTGAAACAAAATTAATTCATTCGATTGTGCGTTAAGTGACACATCAAATTTTATGAATCGTGAACCGATTGACAGAAAATTAGGTGAATGTACATCTAAAACGTTGCAATCTACTTTGTAACCTTGGTAATCTGAAAGCGCTTACTTAACAATGTGGCATGGTTAGAAGTTAACTGCGTAGATCGTTTCAAACTCGTATCATGTGGGTAATTATACGGCAGAAGCCAACGGGGACAACTGTTTAAAAACGTCGATGTTTTAGTAGTAAGTTATTATATTTAAATCAAAATTGTAAGGCAATGTCACTGATAATGTCAATTATCGGTATCACCTGACTTCCGACTCAGAAACCAATTCAGACCAAGTGAACTAGTTATACAACTGAGGTGGATCGAGTAAGAAAGTCGTGAATATCTGTACAAATCTGAAATTATGAGGGTACTAGTTAAGTTTACAAATGTCAATACCATGCTTAGGTTACTGATAATGGCAACTTGTATACCTTTGAAAGCTTGAGAGACGAATGCTGGATACAACTTGTCCGGTAGGACTGTCAGGGGAGTAATTGCCTCGAGGAGGAGAAAGAGGTAACTATAACTTTGATTCAGATTATTTGACTAGTTGTGGAAGTCGGTCTGTCCGACCCTCGTTGTAGATTAGCTCGGCGAATTCATCATAGACAGCTGTGTCAAAGTTCCGAGTCTTTTGCTCCACGTACGGTTATATGACTTCTGTGATTTTGGTGTCAAACGGTCTTGTGTGATTTTATACCTTTCCCAATCACTGACGTTGTCTAGATCACCCGAATGACCTGTACCTAAGGCACGCCCAGTGATGTCAGAATCTTTGTTTGCCATTTGATACTCAGTTTATTTCTAGGTAGTTTTGTAATCTTCTTTGGACGTCCGTTAGTCTGAATATTGAAGTTTTTCCCTGAAAGCCGAATAGAAAATTGTGGGTTGTCTTCTCGTCTACTTCTGTGTAAGTAACTAGTAGTTCTTTCAACAGGTAGGTGGTTCATGAGTTACATCAAAACTTTATGCACTGTGTGGCCTTGATGCATATTTCGTGCAAAACCACGCTGATTGCTTCTAATTCCGATTTCTTTTATGATATAAAGATAGTTTTACCGTTCTCTTTTTACCGCATATGGAAATTCAGGGTGAAACCCTACATTAATGTAATCATTACTCTAACTTCCAGTTACTCACGTCCATGTTTAGGAATAATAATGTTAGAATCTCATGCACGCACAATTTTGATTGAATCGGACTTATTTGTAGATGAGACTTTTCTCCATACGTCAGCAGCCTGTCATAAAAAATGATCTGAAAGCATTACCTTGACCTTGGGACTGGAAGATTCAGAAACGGTTGCTGATCATTACTCAAGTCTAGTTCTCTGGCGTATCCAATTATAAAGTAGGTACTGATCGAGGTGTTTTTTAAAATAGGTGCCAATCACTCAGTTCTTGAGAGCTAATGTACACTCTACCACTTAATATTTAGTGACTGTTCACATTTTCAGCGTTTTCTGGACGAAATTTTGCTAGAAGTTGAGCTGGGAAGTTTCACAGCTAGTTTTCGTTCTTATATATAATCTCGATTGCCGGCCACAGTAGTGTATATCAGACGATAGTGGAAATGCTCAAATTAATCCCAAACAATATCAACTAGGCTGTTAATGTATTCTCTCCACTAGAGAAATATTGATTAGCAATCGTTGTTTGGCCACGTTAAACGGTGCCGCGTTGAGTACGTTAACAAATGGCAGTGTATTATTAAGGTTGACGAAAGCTGTGTCATCTCTTAGTGGGACTGAGTTAATCATATCACGTGAGTTCTTAATGGTCTCCGTTTAAGGCTGAAGAAGTCTTCCCATATATTACTTATGCTGGCTTCACTGGAACACAGTCCCATCTAGTAAAATTCTTGGACTGTAATAATTTTTTCTGGCCTCTGAAGCTATAGGAATAAAACCAATTTCGATTACAGATTACATTTGCCTTGCCCAACATATCTTTCACGCAGGTAAATACTTGGATACCTTTTATTCATCTTCAGTTCAGACCAAAGTTTCAGTTTCGTTTTGTACTTTCGTACATTGTCTTATTTGTGATTGTTGCCTCCAATTCGTCTCGTAGTCTACCCCATTCAGCATTACCCTCACCTATCTTGGTGATGGTTATCTTTTGTAAATCACACTGTGATGTTTTAGTGCCACTTCTGCTGGTGCAAGAGTTTCATCCTGCTACGAACTAAGGATATCGACTATTCGCGAACGAACATCGTCTACATTCCCTATACACAGTTCACTAAACCAGATTTTCTATGCTTTTACCATGGCACACCAAGTATCTAATTCAAGCCTTTTTTCACAAAGACCAGGCTTATGTTTGATAATACTCCGTCAGAGTACTACGGTTCAGTGAAAATTTTACCGATGATAATTTTGAGTATAATAGAAAACAACCAACAGCGACATGCCATAAAATGTGCAAGTAAAACATTTTGAGATCATTCTTGCGTATTGTATTTCTGTTCAACAAAACCGCGAGTGACATGAAAGCTTTCCTAAACCAAGCTAAGGAATACGACAAACAGATATGTCACTGAAGGGTCACGTTTGATGAGTAGCATATGAAGGAACTCAGAAAAGACAGTGGGTAAACTCAACACAGATATGTGATTACTAGAAGGCTATACAATCGACCAGTGTGGTAAATGAGAGTACACTCCAAATAAAATGGTTAGATTCAAGGCAGAGTAATGCAAAACCTTATCTAATAACACATTACTTATGACATTTATGCTCATGAAGTGTGAATAAGTTACTAACAGTTCTAAGCAATATGTAGGGAAAAACGATGTTGTCTTTCTGATGAGAGACCAGTAGTATGTGATCAAGAGATAACACTAAAAACTGAAATACCGATATGCTGGCGTTTGCTAATGTTCAAACTGGTTATTATGAAGACTGATGTAACAAATATGGTCAGGGAATGAACAAAACAATCCTGTACCCATCAATCATTGCGTTTGGCATACCTATACCTGGAAACTTTGTTGAATCCAATTGTAAGTGGACACCTACAGAAAGTTTTGTAATTTCCCATAGACTTTTCTATGAAGTTGAAGCCTACTTGTAAAGTTACAGAATACAACCACTTCACCAGCCTAGTCATAGTTGAAAACACCGTGGTCTGCCGAGAACTTCTGAAAGTACAGAGTGCAAGGTGCGCCACGAGCATTGGATGAAGTGGTTGGAATGGCGGTAAATTGCGAAATTTTAGGGCATATTTAACGAACCAACTTAAATGATAGTTGACAGCTTTCTCAAACAAGTGTGGTCTTTACCTCCTTCAGATCCTAGTCGGGAAGTCCGGGACGCTTTAAAGAAACATGGTTTAATGTGAACACCCCTACACTTAAAACCCAAGTCATATGTTGATTAGCAGAATGACACTTTTAGCATAGAGCCGCACTCAGAAACGGGACATGACGTGACAAGTGATAACCCGACATTGTAAGCATAAAACCATTTTAGCGAAGTCTTTGAAACAAAATCGTTATGGTTAGCAGTTGATAGAGCCTGTCTGTTCTTAAAACAGGTCAGAAAACTTAATCACGGGCAACACGGTATTTCCACCGCATGCTACCAAGGCTTCGGAAAAAGCGATGTTCGGAGAAGAATACCCTACTCTGGGACTTTTTGCGACCGCATAACAAGACTACATAATAAAATCCGTCTTCCACAGAAATACTGAAATCCTACCGACGCTACAACTGACATACCGCGTCAAAAGTTTAGCTACGTAGTGTGTGATTTCATTATAGATTCCAACAACGTTTATACAACCCTCAAAGTAGGTGAAATTCTTCACTGTCTTAAAAGTAGGAATAAAGCCCAGTCTTACCATACCGGTAACAATGTACTACAGATGAAAGCTGCAAAGTCCATACCAGCCTGATAAACTGAAACCTCTAATTCGTCTGATATACAAGATCAATATCACTGTTCCAAACCTTTATTGACTACAGAACAGTATTCAGTTGGCCTGAACTTGTTAAGTTTCTTTTAGAAACAGATTTATTATGTATTCTTTTCTAAGCATTTGATGTAACATTAATTCGGATTAACTTTCAAAGTATGACTTTCAATTTTGTAGCCAAGTAGTTGGCACATTATTCAGAAGACGTGACAAGCATTCTCAGTGTAGCGGGGGAGACGACGAGGTGATGATGATGATGATGTCCAAGTAAAGAATTCTTCATTTGACATCCTAACGTCAATGTCTGGGTTGTGCAAATGACAGCTGATTGTTCAGCCTAAGGCTGTTTGACCTTTCAAATATGTTCCAGACCAGGCAACAATCTATAGAGTTGAACAGATTTTATGTTTGTCTATATTGGATATGTTGAGTAAGCTTATGAACCCACGTTTTAAGCGGATTCTCTTTTATTGAATGTTAAGTTATCTTATTTCTTAACGTAACAAAGGTATTGTGTTATCCGTTAGTTTAAATGACCGTTGTTTAAAATGAAAATGTATGGTTTAGCCATTTTTGTATTTTACACTGATGTTGAAATTGTCCGTATTTCGTTTGTGCCTTTTTTAAAAATCTATATACACTTAGTCCCTAGAAACTTATTTCTGGTGACAACATTAATTCAATATTATTTCCATTTACAATCTTCATTTTTTTAGCAGGTAAACTTGGAACTTTTTCAGTCCGTTCGAAACTAGTCTCAGTTGAGAAAGAATATTTTATTGTCCCACTGATACAATTCAAGCTGTCCGATCGTAACTCAAGTGATCCTGTTGAATCTGCGCGTACATTTTAAATTCAAGTTGTATCATTTTTTTACAGCTACATCACTTTTATGCCAAATTTTGCGGTCGATATAAATTCTGTTAAATTTTGAATAGACCTAAGTCAAAGTTTTGGGAATGTGTCGACTGCAGTATACAAATATCATACTGGAGACAGAATCTGTTTGTGGAACTGTAAAGTTTTTGATATTGATTGAGATACTTCTGTTAAACTAACCATTACACTCCGCAGTTTTGGACACTACGGATGGATTGAATTTGTTTCCAAAATAATTTTCTAGTCTATTCTTCAATGGGTGATTGTTTATGCCTTATTTATCTGTTGATACTTGGACTACGAAACACGGTAAATAGATGGACACAATGCTGCAGAAAAGATAAGAGTAAACCTTTTGTATGCATAATGTTTGTCAGTGTATGTAAGTATTTTACACTGATTATGGGTACTCATATACGTCCAACATTCCACTCAACCATCTATAGTCAATAAATGTCTGACAGACTATAGACTCCTTGTTTACCCATTGCTTGAACCAAACAGCTATCCATACGTTAGAACCGTTTCTTTGATTGACCTCAATTTATGTCCGTGCACGCTAAAATGTCAATCAGATTCGTAATCTTAACAAACTATTCTAAATGGATTCATTTTCCAAATATTTCCTGGATACAAACCTTGCCAAGAACTCAACAGTACAAAACAAAAGTACAAGTCTGTTCTGCATATCTAACAGAACCGTTTTGGTTTTCACATCAAGGCAAGGGGGAAGGAGAGAGACTGATCCGAGGCAATGGTCGATAAGTGAACCAGAACAGACGGTTATTCATATCGTGCTGTTTAACGATCGCATCAGCATGAATAAATTTCATACGTCTTTTGACAAAGTTGTTTAGAAGTTGTTCACTCGTCAGTCGTTGACAAGATTATATTTCTATTAATAAATTTAGACTAAGTTAGAGGTAAGTGGAAATAATTTTTCACCAAAAATCAAGCCTTACAAATTTATATATTTTTCTGTCCATACTGACATGAAATATTCTGTTGTAATACTTGTGAACAGAAAGACTAGATCAAACCTACTCATGACTCACTTATCTTGAAGCTGTGAAAGAAATGTCGTCGACAGTTCACTTATAAAGTCTCAAACTGCTGTTATGTGTCTGATAATTAACAAGACACCAAATAACTGTGAAGTAAATGCAAGTCTGCTTTCGCCAAAAGCAACTAATTTAGACTGTTTTAAAGTTGAGATCACACAATTTATGCACACGATTAAACTTCAAATTCAATGGTTAAATCGATGAACAACTTAAAGGAACCCTAATGGGCTCTCTCATATCCGGATTCATCGCAGAAGCGGTCATGCAGAGGTTAGAGAATATCACGCTAACAGCGATCAGACCAAAACTCTGGATACAGTATGTTGATTATGCATTCGTAATCCCCAAACGTTCAATGAATGAAGACACAAACAGAATGCTCAACAAAGTTTTCAACGATATCAAATTTACAATGGAAATTGAAGCCGACAACCAGTTACCGTTCCTAGATGTCCTAATCAACCGCAAACTTGATGGAACACTGGAAACCTCAGTTTACCGGAAGGAAACACACAAGGACCAACTCCTTAGTTTTCAAAGCAAACACCCGGTCTGCCATAAAAGGAACTACATTCAAACCCTATTCAAACGAGCTGAAACACACTGCAGCACCGCAGAGCTTCGAAAAAAGGGAAGAAAACTACTTGTACCGAGTATTCCTTCGCAACGGATACTCACTACTTTTCATCAGACAGAGTTTACTGGAGAAAGAAAGAAATTTGAACTCCACAGAACCACTAACAAAACGAACTGTACTACCATACATCAAAGCAGTATCAGAAATGACCGCAAGATTCCCGAGACCACATGGTATTACGTTAGCACACAAGCCGACGGCAGCGTTACGAAGATTACTATCAAAATCAAAGGAACAACTCAAACCCGCCAACAGAAGAAACGTCATTTACAAAATTCAATGTAATGACTGTGGACAACACTATGTCGGCCAAACCGGACAGAAGTTATCAACATGAATACCTGAACACGAATTAGCCAACAAGAGGCACGATCAATTTTCTTTGATCTCCGTCCACGAGGATGAAACTGGACACACCTTCAACTTGAATACCGCAGAAGTCCTCACGCAAGCAAACACCAGACATGCGAGAGAATTTCTCGAACTCTGGTATTCATCAGCCGGATCAATAAACAGACACATCGAGCTGGACAAAGCCTATGAACCAATGCGAACCAAGGATTTGAGGAGGTGCAGACACCAACAAGTCCAAATTGCGGTAAACCCAAACGGAACAACTTGAACAGATCGGACCGGAGTCGAAACGGGACAATGAATAACCAATCGGATGGAATCTTCAAAGCGAAGAAAGGACTCACTCGATCAGTTTACAGGGACCAGCCAATCAGATTCGAAATCAAAGTTCGACAGCAACAGGGACACCTAATCAGACTGCAGATCAAGGATTCAAGAACTGAAAGAAATAACCAATCAGACATCAGGTCAAAGTTCAAATGCAACAAGCATCAGCCAATGGTATATCAGGTCAAAGGTCAAAAACAACAGAGAGCGACCAACCGGAATTCAGGTCAGAAGGTTAACTGACTCTGCGATATAAGATCAGGCGTCCATCAAACTTCACCAATCTCCACGCTCAAAAACGATACGCTAAAACGATTACGCACTGGTGATGTCACCTCGCGTGTTGATGAAACGTTTGCAACCTAAATGCCAAGCTCTGCGAACATACCAATACCAAAACCATCAACCCGAGCTGCGAACAAAACCACCACTGTTCACAACTATCCGAAACGATTAAACTATAAGGCTCAAACTACATGGGTTTATTAATGCGTAAGTCATGAATTCGGATATAATCACGTATTGCCGTTATTTCTTGTACTGCCTCTTTTTACAATAACGGATCTCTTTCTCTTGACTGAATGAAAGTGCCTAACTCTTTTCAGTTAACTTAGTCATTCTTTACAAGTCTAAACAAATCATAACAAAATTACAAAACTTGGTCTTGTTAATTTCAGAAACACATTTTAAGGCTTTGAAACTTAGCATGGTATTACAGCTTCTATGAGAAATGAGAATCTCGTCCAACTATTTAAAATCATATCAAGTGTAGAAAAGTTAAATGTCAGATTTGTTTTTGATGTACACTGCAAAACAAAATTTAACTTAAGCTCAAGACGAACTTAGATAGAAAAGTTTGGTTTCGTAGAAATGTCTCTCAGCAGCCTAGATATAAATGTCATCTTAAATCTTCCGGCACTTTCGTGCAAAAAACTTGAAAGAACACGTTCAGTATGTTTTATGGTTGAAAAATGTTTGGTCCCTTTTCGTCAAGTTTGTCGTCACAATACCTAACCATATAAGTTAGATTATCAAGTGTCATGGTGCGTGTGCGAACCGTTAACTTTGTGTGCTTTTGTGTGTTCTTCGCAGGACATACATTCATATCAGAATATAACGTAGCAACTTGAAATCCAGTTTGGTAATTCTCATAATGATTCTGGTGAGTTTTACTCATATGGTAGCTTTAACAAACATACTCATACGTCGCTTGCGTAAATTACAATACATAGAAACGAAAGTATTTTCTTAAACTAGGCGTTATACTCGGATTATTAGTAAGAAAGTGTGATTGTTTGGTTTTTGTGAAACAAATAATTTGATGTGGCATATGAATTGCAGTCATTTCACGCGGGTTTTAATACGTACTGTACTTCGAGTTTTCTGTATGTCCTCTTTTAAAACAGCAAGATGACAATCAAAAGAGTGAAACAAGCTGAAATACCATGTTTGTTTACCTTGAGTGATCTACAAGCTTAGGTTACTAGTGGGATAATATCTGTATCATATTAAATCTAACGTAAACCTGTGTGGAGTGAATATATGAGGGCTTTCTGCGTAATTGTCTTATGTTTTGACCGGTTTCCCGGTGTGTGGCACTGG
The DNA here is from genome assembly GCA_014338405.1 of Paragonimus skrjabini miyazakii. Taxonomy (NCBI): domain Eukaryota; kingdom Metazoa; phylum Platyhelminthes; class Trematoda; order Plagiorchiida; family Troglotrematidae; genus Paragonimus; species Paragonimus skrjabini miyazakii. The sequence continues at coordinate 155,589 of JTDE01000078.1, forward strand.
TGGGTACGTTGCAGTTTGATAGGTTTCATCAAGGTCACTATCATTGTTTTGATAGGAGTCAAGACCACATTACACCTATGGCTGAATTAATGAACTACAATGTCCATGTTCTATCATAACCGTGGGGTAATAACAATCAGTTTGTGTTTGATTATGCTTTGGGTTTGTATAGACGTGTGGTACCCGAGTTGTCCACAAAGGTTGCATAACAGCGTTGTCAAGCTGTCTCTAGGTTATCGTAATGGGTATTGTGCGGTGTGGCCTGCAGAAAAGCCTGTGACATGTTTTCCAGAATTGTTTGGGAATAGGGTATAATTCGTGCGTGATGCGGATGACCATGTTTTTATACGTATTCATTCTTTTGTTTGGGCAGACACGGTCTACTGCACAGTAAAATCTTTAAGCTTCGAAACTCAAATTGACCTAAGTGCTTTCCACTGTTCGTTAACGTCAGTCCGCCCCGAAAGAATTCAGCCTCGTTTACGCTCAATACGCTGAAGTAGGTTCGAGAACTAAAAAAATAAACAGTTCCAAACTTTGTTCACTTTCTCATTAGAAATACAATTTGAGCCGAAACAAACTGATGAATTAGTGTTGACATACCGGCATCCTGGTCGTTGGATATACAAAAACAAAACATATGAAATCAAACACTCCAAGCTACAGCTAAGCTTCAACGACCGGTTTCATCATCATCTGACTTCGACGAGTGTAGTTAGTCTGAATGAAATGCGAATTTCGATAGTATGAACCTTGCTTAAAAAGGGGGTTAAATATTTTAGCTTCCTGTTCATCAACTCTTCGATTGGTCAAATGGTTACGTTCCAATGGAACTTGATAGCTTGCACCGACCACAGTCATGGTAATAACAGTGAAGTATCGTTTTATGATGCGCGTTTTCCATCCCAGACTTCACTGTAACCGGTCCCACAATTGTTCATTCGTAAGCCCCGAGTTTGCAAAGACTGACTGGGATTCGAAGCATTAACCTTTCGCTCCGTGATTCATTTGCGATCCAGCTGGGGCATTTATCAAACTGATCGTTGTCTTCACACATCTTAACAGTCCCGGTGATAACGTTTACAATAACTGCCCAACATGTTTCTGTCCGGGGTGACCATGGGGTTAATAGTCATTTAGACAAACGTATCAGTTATAAACGCGAATGTACTGTTTCGATAATCTGTTCGGCTGTTTCTACTTTTTTAACGTTAAACTGCTACTGACTCGTTTATCGCACAGCTGTACACTTCGAAATTCATCGAACAGTTATGAAAAATGTATAATGATGCTCGATGTTTCAAGGCCCCAGTTCCCTTACCATATTTCACCGGGAACCTATAACATTAACGAGACAATATGTTGATCAAAACGGCGACGATCAACGCAACAACGAGGCAGATATCAAGTTGTCGTCAGTAGTTCCTATCTACACGCCGATGGCTACTAATTTGTAATCCATACATCCTTAATAAGTATAACTAGTGGTATGTCAACATTCTGGAGTAAGTACACGGAAGGCTAAATTGACAGTAGTTGATTGTTCGGTGACCAACAGGCAGTTTTCGATAGATTATTTAGGCTCGCACGTATGAAGGTTGGTTAACGGAGTGCCCTGTTGTTGCCGTCAACGAGATCTGAAGGATGAGTGAATGTGCACTTTTGTGAGCGTTCTCAATGTCCGATTTGGTCCACCTCATAATCAATGTCGAAAGTGCAGTGACTTGCTAAACAGGTTGAGGGTTAGATGTTGTCAGAATTACTGGGTTGTCGATTACCAAGGGAATTTAGGTTATTCTTCAATTAATCATTAAAATCGGGGCTAAGAGACTTGCCCAACAAACCTCTTTTATTGGTGAGTCATTAATTTAATTTTACGATCCTCTTGAATGTCAAACCCAAACACATCTCTTCTTTGAGCTGATAGTAATGAATATTTAGTTTTGCGGCTCTTTCCCAGCGGCAGACCCCTTGGGATGCTCCTTTCAGCATACTTTGTGGACAGATTCGAATAGCGCACTTTAAAATAGTTTCCGTCAAGACTCACTTGTGTCCGACTGAGATAAGTTTAAAAAATTTATGTATTGCCCTATCCACCAGAATTTTGGTCAAGTCGTTGCACTGTTGAGCCAACGATGATTAACCGTTGGCGTAATTTCCGTACGATAATTCCAATCGATCTCCCAGTTTAACTACATCGTCCCTACATCAAAGTGTAACATCCTGAAGATGACTTATCGAAATCACGCTTGCATTCATCTTTATTTTCACTCTAGTAATAAACACAGTTGAAACGGGAACTACTTTTAGTTACAGTCAAGATTGTACGAAACAGTTCGCTTTAATTTGAATTTCGAAGCATTATTGTCTAAAAAGCGAAAGGATAGCAGTAATACTAGTTACAATAGAAATAATTGTTGTTTCTCTGTTGGGCTCTGCTAGACTGGTGGACTAGTGGACAGGAGCCTATTTTCTTACATATATGCGCGCATTGTCAAGAGAAATTATTCATTGCTTGGTTTACCGTAAACCAATATGGATGGGGCAGTATTCGAACTCCATGGGTCTCGCATTAATCGTTCACAAATCAGCGTTGGTGAAAAAACTTCTCCATCGAGCGTGAGCTACATACACTCTGGACATAGGTGACGAGGAAGAAAAGCCGCTCACTAGCACTTTGGGATCAAGCAGTTGTCCTGACACTTCCATTAAACGGTGTGCTAAATAGGTGAAGCAGAAAGAACCAGTGACAACAAAGTCAAAGTAAAACTTTTTAACTATCTGTGCCATGGAGACAAGTTACTGCACTGAAGAACTCAGCATTAAGAAGCAACAATTAAAAGTACCTACAACATTGTAGAACCAAATACATAGTCTAGGACTAGAAAACGGTCGCTTCTGTCAATAAAGGGAGGTCTTCCTGTAGTTTATGTTAATATTTTGTGCGGTTGCGGCAAACAAATGCAGCCAGAACTGACAGATAACTGTCAGGAAGAATAAGCAAAGATTATTCGAAGTGGTAAGCGAATATCGCGTCTCACTCCACTACATAAACCGGTGACCATTTCCATAAAGCTTCCCCATTGAGCACTCGAGATGTTTTACTGGTCAGCCACTGCAGGGATTAAAATTAAATATTGATTATAGTAGAAATTATCGATTGCTTGAATTCATGGAAGGCTGGTGAACTGCTAAGTGGTAGTCGCGACTGTGTGCGTACACCCGGCTGACCGGAACGATGAGACTGCCGTGGTTTCAACAGATATACAGACACTGCAAGCTTTTTCTTCTTTGTTTTGAACAGTTTTGCATTTTATGCGAGTATTCGTAATCTTTATCACACGTTTCGCAAAAGATGAGATTGTGATCCGTCTTGCAAAATACATTTTCCGTATACAGTATTTCCAACTAACCAACTGGAAATAATGGCGCAACCGATGGTATAACGTTAATTTCAGAAAAGCATACGGGGGAGGGGGCTGAAAAAAAGATTTCGAAATTGCTGTACGCGATGCTATGCGTTATTTACTGATTACCGATTTTTCGAATATCTGCAACAGTCCTGTTGTTCATGACCTCTCATTTATAACGTGTCACTTGATGTATACGACAATTGTTGCGTGATGTTGGTATAAATTTATTACAGGAATTTAGCCTCTGTGTTAAATTGTGTGGACATGAGGAAAAAACAAGACAGTGATTTCGAAAATATGGCATTCAATGCGCAAATTTAACCCCACAGTTTAGGCCAGAATAAGATTACTTGCGCTAGGTGAATAAGCTAAAGAAGCACAGTTTATCCATTTTCATCATATTTACTTGGCCCTAAACCAGTAGGCAGCAATGTACTTCTGATGGTGATCGAAGAAATAGCGTTCATATCAATGTTAAAACAGCACCTGAATTTCGATTCGTTGAAATGATATAATTTTCACCTCAATGGCACACTACTAGTGGTAAATGAGTAGTAACAATGTCTTTAGAAAATGTGAGCAGTGAATGTGTGCGACAGTTGCGACTATCAGCGCTAGCATATGCATTTGTCCGATTATTGAGTTTATTGAAGGGGGCTTTAACTTTAACTCCAATGCCCAAGTTTAAAACCGCTAGTACTTCGTAGCGCAGATAATGTGGAAGCGGGGAAAATCTGCCTATATTTAGGCTACCTTTCAAGGACGAAAACGCTAATGAAGATAACACCCATCTACCAAGTGTAAAAAAATATTAAGACCTATTTCATATAGATTGAACATCACCCACAA
>JTDE01000078.1:160026-189810 GCA_014338405.1 Paragonimus skrjabini miyazakii
TGACCTCACGTTAGGCACGACCGAATTATCATAAATGACCATTCAATCACTTTCGCTTGTGAGTAATGGTCAGGTTGCCGGATCGCCTCGAGAGGAGACACAGTTACTGTCTGTTAACTCCAATCGATGACCCCTCGACTAGGACTTCTCTCCAAGTTGAAATCACAGAAATCATTGATTTGTTGGGCGGTATTTGATTACTGATGAGTAGTAGAGGATTTTGATTTTCATATAGATTGAACATCACCCACCACACTTATAGCTCAAGCTCAGGAACGCCACATTTTTTTCACTCCAGACAGATTGACACATTGTCGGTTCACGTTGCTGTCTTTGTAAAAACGGCATATCTGATCCTTTGGAGCCACACTCCACAACAAAACCTGAACGCGTTCAAGAACATTATCCGAAGGATTGCAGGATAAACAGAGGCTCACTTATTGTCATTTGTTTCACGTTTAGTTGTGTCTGTTCACTGAGTGAACTTAGATTGTTCATTCAAGTCCGCCCGTGATAGTCAGAGAAATCGAAGTCACTATGCGGAATTAACTTCCTATCAGAGGTCTTTTCTCTCTCAGTAACCAATAGTTTGATTGTTATCTCCAGTCAAACTGTGATGTTTGTCGCCGCTCCCATACAATGCTTGAACTCAAAGCATTCGCCCACCACACTTCTCGCTGCGTTTTAACTATTCTGTCAAACTAGTAACTTCCAGTTCCGATATACACTTTTAGTTTACTGCAAGTTATCAATTGTGCTACCACAGCAATTCTGATTTCTCATTTACTCGCACTTCGTGGAAATAGACTGCACAGTTTTCATACAGTATAGAACTGTATAAGTGGAATAAAGTCAGAGCAAGCCTATGGTTGTACACAGTTAGTCATAGAAGTCAACGCCATACATTGATGTTTCCGTCAACATCACCGGAGGTAACACTGACTTTGGTTAAAAACCATCGATGAGCATTTAATGTCAATGCTCATCGGTGACGTTGGCGGATTCCAGCGTGAACTGAACGAAAAACCCTGCTTGAGCAATCAATCGGCCGGATCATTTGGTGGATTCCATATGACACAGTTGGTTGGGTGTGTAACTAGGTCCAAATTTGAAATTTTTGAGTTTCCGACGTGGCTTCGTAGCTCAGCCGGTAGAGCGCTTGCCGCGTTTGGGCACGGTGTTTCTGTCGCTGGTTTAAATCCAGCCGATGTCCAGATTTTTCGCAGTTGGGTCTCTTCTAAATAGTGGCAACCGTTTATATTTCCTATCGGAGTGTATGAGTTTTTGAGTTATCGCTTATCTAACAGTATTTCCGGTTATTGTCGATTGTTTACAAAAGAACTGATTGTAGTACTGGTTGAATAGCTGATTCTTATTCAGCTTGTGATCGCGTACAAGTCAATTGAGACGAATGGATTACTCCATCTATTTTGTCATGCCTTCACTAGATTAAGTTATGAACAGATCTTTGAATATAACTTGAACCCCCGGTTCTAACTTATCATATTGTTTTTTGAGAGACAAACTTGTTTATGGATGCTTCTTTCCAATTACTACTTTCCTTATTTCTGGAGGTATAGAGAAAAGTGTACACACAATAAAAATAAACATTAACATTTCACCAGTAACGATAGAAGACATACGTCGCGATATGTTAACGTTTCGTTTACTCTCTTCAGTCACGAACGTAAAACATTAAAATATATAGGACATGCGGATAGCAACAACAATAGAAACAATCAACGATGGGGTTTACATAGAGCACTCACTGTTATCAGTTCCATGGTAGACACATTGCGTGAGTCAACAGTTTATGCACACACAGGACCGGACGGCAAGTACTGATTTACATAGCTTCGGAGAAGGCAAACAACTTCGGATTCCGATTACGCAAAAACACCTGGAACGAATTGGCGGGGTCAACAACGTGACTTGTTTCCATGATGTGCTTTGCAATGGATGAGGTCGGATTTCGTCTCACTCGTTGTGTTACCACTGTCTGTTGCGTCATGGCGCGCATCAACCACTTAGGCGTATGTTCAGTCATTCTTTGTCGCAGACACCACGATAAACGCCACGATATAGACGTCACCGGAACTGCAAGTGAACTGATAAATTACATATGAGACAGAATATCTCGGTAGGACACGATTGTGAATAAGCTGAGCGACACTTCTAGTTGTGAGTAGCAACCGCAATTCAACCGCCGGGTATGTACGGGTTAGGGCAGACTGTAAATTTTGACTAACATCAGTTATGATATGATCGCCTTTGAAAGGAAGGTTCAAAAAGACCTACTTCTTCGGGACCGTACTCACGGCAGTCTCGATCAGTCTTTTCTGGCTGTGAACATCGATGAACTTCTCAGGATAACCGTTCGCGAGCGACACTCTTTAATCTCTGCTCCTCTTCTTGCAAGCAGTCATCGGTGTAGATCTCCCGGGCTCTATGAAACAGGGTGAGTAATTGGTGCAAAAGAAGAAAATTGCAAATACTGACCGCTCCAAGTTGTCTTACGGTGCACTGAGCGTTGTAGTGAGCCATCCTGTTATCTAGTGAGTGAAATGTGCACATAGCGCCAGCTGGTGAGTGCTGATCAACATGGCTTTGCTAAAAGCCAGTAACTTCGGGTTCTGTTGACGCGACAATCTTTTGAATGATCTTAGTAGGTCAACCTGGTGACCTGTTATCATGAAGTGTCTGGCAATCGATGATGCGGGGCTTCGAGTAACGGATTCACCGGTTTCAGATTGTTGTGTCATGATCTGTTTTAACCAGTTTGGGACATGTTCTGCCACTCGCTGATATAGCTGTTGGTCTGTTCTGCCTATATACACGTCACCGCGACTGCAAATGAACTGATAAACAACGTGAGAGATAAAATGGTCAGGCAAACTGCGTTCACGATTGTGTAGAACGGGCCCTTTGGTGGTTTAAACCAAGTGTAGTTGGGCAGCTGCATATGTACGGGATAGGGCACATTGTAATTTGTGCTTGATCTCGTTTGCCAGATGATCGCCTTTAAATGGCAAAAATAAGAATATATTTTTCTATTGAGCTTTATGTACGAAAAATACAAACAACCGTATTGCGTCATCTACTCACTGAGATTTATGCAACACTTAGTCTTCATAAGGTCCTACATAATCATCATCACCATCACCATCATTTGAAATGAAGTAAGCATTTATCCACGGTTACCTAATTTTGAAATAGCCTAAGGATTGTTAACGCTTACTGACGATCGTCGCCTTCACCACTGAAATGTGGATGACAATCAAGTCTACTTTGTCTTTATTTCGTTGGCATTGAATCCGCTTTCCCATCATGAAATTGGAAGCAATTTATGCTTTGCTGCATTCAACACCTGACCTCTGTGGTGTGAAGAACACCGTTATTCTAACCCATGTTGTTCATTCTGATACCGATCACTAACATCTAGACCGCTGTTTCAGTCATACAAATCTTGGGCCTGGTCACATACGGGTGGTGTATCGAATTTCGAAGCCACAGTCGTGTGAAAATCTGACCCAACCCAATTCCCCCAAAAACGTTTATCCCTGTATATTCTACTGCCTCTGTTTCTGGCCGTTAATTGGCCTTGACCTAGCTATTTTTGATTTATCGCGTCGAATGACAGTTGTGCGAATAGCCACTTGTCGCTTTTTGTACTTAGATTGAGTGGTGCGTGCAACACTTTTTGGAGCTCGGCTCGTCCCTGTTGTTTTTGAACCTGTTGACTGCTCGAAAGAACTCTGTTGGGCATGACTGTTATATTATGTGCTTATAGTTCATCTTTAGCCTATTTTGCATCAAATTGTAACTATCTCCCGGAAACGATCCGTCAATCGAAACTGTTGAGGTTGTCTACTTATTAACTTTGATCATTTGTGCAATAGTACCGTGGCATTGTGAACCAATCTTGTTTTGACCATTTGAGATCGTTGGTTTATTGCTACGCGTTGCTCAACGTCTTCCTGGAAAATCGTACAGTACTCAACATTGATCTTCAGTCTGCTTTACCCTTAATGATGTCTGACAATTGCAAGAAACAACCCATACTGGAAAGCCAATTGAAGTCATTCGAGCGAGTCAAAGGGGCTATTGATTGTATCTCATGCTGCGGTTTCCATGTTAGCTGTAACAGTCGTAAGAGTGTTCAGACTAGATCTGCGTTGTTACGAGCTGAATTGAAAGAAAGACAGCTTAATGAAGAAGTTAAACTACAGATGGTTTTATTGCGAGCTACGTCAGAAGTAGAGGATGCTAAGTTAAACGCTATGCTAGCTGACGAGGATGAAGATATCCATAATGAGCATGTGGAAGCAGAACGGATACCCTCAAAAGTTCATCGATATTCACAACAAAAAAAGACTGATCAAAACCGTCGTGATTACACTCCCTAAGAAGCAGGTCTTTTTGAACCTTCCTTTCAAAGGCGATCATATCACAAGTGATGTTAGTCAAAAATTACAGTCTGCTCTAACTCGTGCATACCCGGCGGCTTGTAGCTATCTGCACAATGAGGTCAAAAAGTTAGTAGACTGTTTCGCTGTCAACCTCAAACGGCAACCACCTTCTCTGCCAATCTTTACTTTCGGTAGAACACTTCCATAAAATGTTCGAAGTAGTCATGTTTTTTTAATAACGTGACTCACTTTCTTTTCACAAGTTAGTGCTTTTAAAAGTCAACCTTTAATCTTTTGTTAATATTTTGAGGATTTGGGCGTTCACACGTGATAATTCGGTCGTGCCTGATGTGAGGTCAATTGCGCAATGGTAAACACGGTTGTCTTATGAATAGCGTGGCCGTGGTTCAAGTCCCGGGATAAGGATATGCACTACTGACGAGCTCTAATGAAAGCGAAACTCCAGTCTAGTGCTTCTTTTCTAAAGAGACCGACTGGAAAGTCTATGGGAATGTGACAGCTGCTGGATGAGAACAAAGCTGGGTTAGACTGTCCGGGAGTTTAGAAGTTTGGAGGGCAATGCGGCGGGTATCGTGTTTTCCTATATCCTGGTTGATCAAAGAGCTTCAGAATAGACATCAATAACGAAGATTCTGATTATATAAATATGTTCTGGTGACCCTCAAAATGTAAAACTGGAACTTTCCTACTTAACGGAAGTGGTGCCGTAACACTGTCACTGACCAGAAGAACGTGGTCGCCTTGACAACGGCAGTGGTGGACGGCCAAATAACCAACTACCACCAATTCATCCAACCATTCAGCTTGAAGACTGCCGTCTTCGAAGTCGCTACACACCATCAATTCGGTTTTCTGGAGAACTTTTTAGGGTAGGTGCATCGTGATCTGCTCAACAGTGACAAACGTCACCGTGTCGAACTCGTCTGAATAATTCTACCTAGACATTAACGATAGCGATTTCAGCAAGTTCTCACATCTTGTCACTGCTGATGTCGGCTAAGGATCACCACCTTACGTGAATTTCGAAGGCTAGAATGGTCAAAGGTTAGAGCGCTAAGCAAGTGATACACAGAGTAAACTAAATTTGTTGCATACTGAATTTATGAGGAAAACAATTTTCTTTTGAACGCAATATAGACAGAACTCTTACTGCATTTAAAAAAAGAGATGAATGGCACTAAAGGCCAATTATAAAGTTTTCTGGATAACGCAGCATCATGTGTATTTTGATGTATATAATCTGAAAAAGTTTTACGATTCGGGCTGTTCAGTCAACGGTTGTCAACTCAAGTGAGTTGGAAGATTCTTGTTTTAAATTTTTTTTACCTGGATGGGCAGAGAGAAGTAGTGTTGCATTGGTTGTGGAAAATGATCTCATCAACACGGATGATAGAGCACCACCTAGAGTGATTCAGAACCATTCACTGTTGATCAGTTTTCAGTAAAACCTGACAAGCATGTCATACTTACTGTCTTCTGAATGGTAAAAGAACGTACAGTGACATGTGAATAAATTTTTCCGGCAACACTTGCCACAATTTAAGATTTATTAGATCACATGGAGGACAGAGCATTGTTCAGGCAGCCGTATTGGCAAGCTCACTACTAACCGACTATTAGTCGACACGTATTGTTGTCAGGCAAGTCTCATTTACGACCTAAATCTTCCCACAGGAATAAGTATTAAAAAATTCATCCTTGTAAAAGGTTTTGGTACTTTGTATTATAATAGGAATCTTCCGATTTATTACACTTACATCATAACGTGCGCAAAGGCTAAAACTAGGCAAACAAAAAGTGTATTGTATAGTTCATTCTATTTTTAAGAATTACGATTACTTGCAAATCTGCTTTGTGTTCTTAAGTCAGTAATTCATCTATTGATTCCTTTAGGAATTCAGCTGTAATTTTCCAACCTGAAACTGTGATACGTTAGGCCTGCAAGTTGACGTGCACATATAAAGAAACAAGATTTTTCAAGTAGCTTCAGGAGACAGTAGAGTTCTTAGATTGTCTACATAGAAAGTCCATCAAAACATCTTTAAATAATGCGGTTTGAGGAAAATTACCTTTCATCTCCCAGCATGTTATGGGTTGATGTTGTGTTGATGACGGTATTCTTTTTGTTGCCAGGCCTCAAACTAAAATTCCTCCGATTGGGGCAGTAACATAACTCAAATTTTGTTTCTGATGAGCTCTCCATTTATATTTACAGTGTTTTCTTTGTTATGTTCAGAAATGCAACTGATCATTTTGAAAGTAGTGCCCAGACAAAATAATATTCGGAGTTATTTTATTCACTTCTGTTGAGTGCACTTGACGATGCCCAATTTCTTGCTATCAACCGTGAACTTATGATCTATTTGACCATAAACCACCAAGAATTGCCTAGTTAACGTGACAGGAATCATAAGTCTGAGTTTGATATTAACTAAACAAGGAAGACCAAGTAGTTTGCTAGTTATCAGGAAGATTTAATTTGATAGCATCACCACTTGTTCACCGCTTGTATAGTCATGACAATCACTATCGGATTTCTATGGTGCTTAACTTGTAACGATCAAAATCCCCGAATACTCTTCATTTTCTTACACTGATCTGAAGCTATCGAGTTTGAATGCAAATTCGTAGTTCTGGCTCACTCGGTAACAAGGCGGACAAATGCCACGTCCTATGTGCTCACACGCTTTCAACTGTTCCTCACAATATTTACAATTTTCAGAACGTCGTGATCAACAAAGTCGTGAAAATTTTTGTGCGAGCGCTTGTAATATTCATATCAGTCTTAATGTGAACAGTTGAACGGACAATCCTTTGAAGAACGTTCTTAGACTAAAATTTGAAGAAAGGCTGAGCATTCCGCAATCTGATCCCCATATTTAGGGTAAAGTACCCCAGCATATACGAATGGGAAGATATTTAAGTGAGAGTTTTTCTGATCCATCCGGTTAATGCTGGTTGGCCACACGATAAACTGGTGTGAAAATGAAATCCTTATCTCTTGGAAAGAATAAAAATAGAAAGATGTCAGCTTTGAGAACAAAACTGGCAAAAAAAGATTTTGAACCCAACAGATGGTAGCAGAAGCAGTGCAGGAGTATACAGCAGTACACTCTAAATCCCACAGATTAATCAAACAGAACTGTTAGATCATTCTCAATACAGTTACGACAGTACAAATCGCATCCAAAAACGAGAACTAGAACACATAAACACTTATTGAGAATAAGTCAAAAAGTAAATTACGAATGCTTTGGCCATATATGTTGCAGGCAACTATCGTAAATGGCAGTCGGAACAAAGGGCGAATCAGATGTGACGACTATATGTGACAGTCGTGGCATTGTAACGAGTCAGGTTGTGGTGGCGTCAACAATCCAATGAGAAAAAGCAGTTCATGTGCGTTTGAAATTAACAGTCGTCCACTCGCAACGCTGTACCCTGGTTGGTTAACTGGAATGATATAAAATCATCCACCCGACACTGAATCTGTTTCAAGCAATGTGGAGCGAAATATTCCAGCATCAATTCAACCAGCTGATGTTTTATTCTGTCCATAGGTTATCAAACCCTCGAAAATAATGTTATTTATGACCCTGGATCGAACGGTGTTGCATGATTCACCTTGCATTCGTCGTTAAGAAATGCATATCTTAACAGAAGCCTTTATCAGTCGGTGCGAAAGCTACGCAAAAACGAGAAAGGTAACAGTTCATTATGATCGAGGTTTATGTAGAACAGAGTGTGCGAGTTACCACCGGACGAGGATCAAGCAAATTGCTCTTTGGTTGGAACGTTCTGGGCAAAATGTGGTTTTATTTCCTAACGGAACTGTGTGTTTCTTGTTCCACAAATGGTATAGATCTTAATGAATACTGCGCGGTATCATACTGGTCAGTATCACCGTTTAGCTGTGTGCTGTAGCACGGCTTCTCTGAAACAATAGTATACTCCATCTTCAATACACCCCTACGGTTATGATGAACTGAATTTTCCATCAAATATGCCGGAGAGGAAGAAGTTTTGAAACATCATTCCACCTATGTTTGATTATTACTTATGGCTACTGGACTTTGTAAGATTAGTCCAGTATCATACTTTAAGTGCAAATTAAAGTTGATCCAACCTTTCAAGGTCAGGTAGATATTTCGAACAGATTACTTCATTCTGGACTTGCATCTGAATCAGTAATGAAATGTCATGAAAATACTATTGCCAGCTATTCGTCAGATTAGCGTTTCCTTTTTGCTAGGTATAGTCAATAGTGCATTCCTGAAAACGTAGGGTGTTCAGTTTGATTGGGCCTGTATGGCAGTCATGGTAGCCTGTGACAATGATCTCGCATGTGAAACCACAAAATTAGCATTGCTTATAAACGTTCCCCAAAATTCACCTATGATTAATGCTGGGGTTTTACGGTCTTACCGAGTGTTGCAGTTGCTTCACTTTCAGTCACAGCCAGCGATACCAGAACGGAAACTTCACAGTTAAGGTGTTATCATCAAATGTAGTAAGTCAGTTTGGCGCTATTTTAAATCTACGTGAATCTGTTGAATAGGGCGCCGATAAACACACCTAACGATATGAGTTACTCATAACCATGCGAGTAGTGTAAAAACAACAGTTCATTCATGAAAATTACAGGATAATTTTCAACGTTTATTGTTTACAGATGAATAGACGGGGTGTTGACGGCTAAACGTTGAATACCATTCATACTCATTTATAGCTCTGCGTTCACAGAAAGGTGTGTCCTCGTTCGATTCGAAATGGAACTCTTCAACTCTAAACGGATCTGCAGGACAGCTTGCAAAATATGGAGAGCAACCGTCAAACATGAGGGATTTTCAATTGTGAACTGATGGAAACGTGGCCATCAGCGGACCATTTGTGTTTAGCAGTTCATAAGCTCTGGTTGTTCCCAGTGGTGCAAATTTTTAATAAGCTGCAACAAAACAAAACTTATATTTGGCGTTATCACTAGCAACTATTAGTAATTGAGAAGTGTGATCAGTTACCAAACAAACTGATTCCGGGCCTTAAATTTGAAGCGGTACACAGAAGTTATTAATGGTTTGGGTTCATCTGGCGCAATTTACCTAAACACATCTGACTGATACAACTGTTGTAATAGGCTAAAAAAACAATTATAAATTTGACACTGAAATACTCCAAGAGTTGAGCTTATATACGAAGCCATGGAAATGGCTATCATACAGCAGACAATGGCCATTCTTTTTCAGTTTATAACCAGCACTTCAGACGAGACAACAACAACAACAACAACAACAACAATTATGGAAATTTTTAATAAAAATATACGGACTTAGTCATCAGAATAGATGGGTTTTCATTTTATTTATATACTTCTGCACTGTTATTCGAAAAGGCTTTCCAGTCGCACGGAATACAAAAGATTGCAATAGTAATCAATAAATGTTTTCTGTGGTGGAATGACTAAACGTTCAGCAAGCTGTACAGAAGACTGTGACAGCCGGCTCCACCCTTTCTTCCACTTTGTGGATTAGACTGTTCATTTATGGTTGTTCAGCGAGACTACATTGGTAACCCACTCCTTGGGACACATCTGAAAGTTGTCCATACTGTGTTTACAATCACGTTACACAATGAAGATTTTACAGTTGGAACGTGGATATATATATATATATATATACCATATAACGTCAAGAGTGAACCAGAGTGAAACATAGTTTTTTCATGATACGTGATAATCCCGACAGTTAACTGCGGTATCGCACACGGGTTGTATCCGACCAGTCTACGCTTGTACAATCTTCCGAATGTGTTAATTTACGGAGAAGGATATTAACTATTTGTTTCAATTTTCTATCGTTTCTTCAAGCTGGAACTCATCATCTTGAATGTTTTTGAATATGCTAATCTTTTTTATTTTGAGATAGTCATCTTGTACAATGGAATTCAGTGAAATGCATACGGAGCTCACAAGAATATTTTCAAGATTTCCACGATCTACTCATGTCATCACTATGAGTAGTATACAGTCGCGCATTTGATTTAACATTCTGACTATTATAACTAAACTTTCATAGTGTGAGTCGGTTGTCCAAATAAAAACTTTATTGTAAAGTAAGACTTCAAAAGATGCTGCTTCTTGTCAGTTTCTGCTTAAAATGCATTTCCTACTCACATTAATGGGCTTACTGGTGGACGGTAGGACATTTATTTTATAAAATTTGAAAGCAAGTTATATTAGATCGCAGCCTTCCCAATCAGTCATCGATTTCCAAATGGAAGAACTAGGTTGGGGATTTGTTCATTTTACAGTGGGTGCATATTTTCATAGAGGACAGGCTTTGATCTCCGGCTGATAGTTTTATGAAGAAACCATGTCGACCACAACGTACGTGGCCTCACGTTCTGCACGATCGAATTATCGTACTGAAATACTCAACTTATTTTGTTTGTATGTCGTGTTAAGAGTGGTTGATGGTCTAGAAGCGTTTCAAAGTACATTCCACTCTTTTCCGATCTGATGATTTTTTCAGTAGAAGCACTGTAAACTGAGTTTGTTAGCAACAGATACCTCTTAGATTGCATCTGGTCTAAGAGCGTTGTTGAACATCGGTTTGTTTTATATACTTACTGGCTTATCATAATCTTGTTCAACTTTGATTAGATTTCCTGCTTCAGGATTAGTGTTGATCTCGTCCATTCCCAGGAAGAAACGTTCTAATGACAAGTTCGTCGTTAGTTAAAATGACTTTGCGAGTTACGCGAGACTTTGCGTTGGATACCTCCGATGATGTAAAAATCCACCCAGAACAAAACACGAGTGACGCAAGTCTAATCGCTCCAAGATCAAGCCTTACGACTGTCTTTTCGACGCAGTTTCTGGCATGTTTACCCACTGAGCTGAAAAGACTCTCAATTTTATGAAACTTGTTGTGAACAACCTAAGTCTATCGCCTTGACTACTTGTAAGCTAACTTACGTCCGAACAAGGGGCCTAGTCTGCTCAACTAATCTATTCGAAGGAGTCTGAGTTACACTTGTCATTACACGGTACTTGTTCGGACCCGGATCGCATGACATTCCCCAATGCTGCGTGTAAGTCTACTGTTACCGGACATGAACATTAAATGACACAACATCATCTGATTCATTTTTGTTTTTTTCACTCTTGAATCCGAGCCACATGTAGATATTACAATTGGTTGTCATGTTGGGTGACGCGTCACCACTATCTGACAGTTAAGTAATTGTCACAATAAGAATGAACACAAGTTAATCGGTAGTACACCTTTTTGCAAGGTCTATATTAGCATATGCTATTGAGCACTGTTTATCGCGTATGTATATCTAATTGGACTTTTATTACGAAGCAAATTTGTCCTATTCAATATATCACACTTGAATCAATTGGGTTTTATGTAGTCAAACTGCCACCCAAGATGAATTACATCCCACGATGTAATGCTCTGGCTCTCCCGGAAGGTGTTTCCTGTTGGGGGAAAGTAATGTACTATGACAGTATTCCAAATAGCAGCATGATGAGAGGTTGAACCGGCTTTGGTCAACTCGTTGGAAGAGACTGGCTGATGCACACTGATTGCTAAAAGCCGGGTGGTCTCCTTAACTCCTCCCTAACTGCAACTAGGTTTTGTTCACTGTTTCGGTTTGAACAACCCAACTTTCTGTCAAACAGTAGATTGACGATGCATTTGCATCGGTGAGTCACTTTGAAAACACACCTTGAGTTTATCCGGACAAATGGTGTCATTGAAACACTAAGGTTTCCATTTTACTGCAATAAGTCATTTTAGTAGGTCGGAATAAAACTCCAACTTCACTTTGGAACTGATAGTGTTTTTCTACTTTAGTGGAAAACGTTTAATAATGCCTTCTGGTGGTGTTGTCATCAGCATAGTCTAAGTATTGAAATATTTTCTGTCACGCGGTTGAAGACAATGAACAAAATATCGACATTTGGCGTTACATGACTTCTTACTTCATCCGCATATTTAATAATGAAAACTGTGCTTTATGACTGATAATCGTAAAGTGCCGTTGTCTTGCTATTTTTGGGAGTACATTTGATTACCTCAACGATAAACCACACAGATCTAGGGGAGAATACTAAAAATATTAGACCCTCGAACATAAAACTGTAGGTTTTGTGTTTGGGGTCATTACAGTTGGGTCGTCTAAAGTTTGTATACCCTTCTTCACACGGCTTATTGCCAGCCACAATTCTGATAACGGAAAAACAAACCCTGACACACACAGCTTCTCATCAGTGTTCCTTGGGTCATAGAAATGGCTTCAACATCTTAAACTTAACGACCTTGTTAGCCGTTACGAGGTTACGGAATTCAGCTCGGCTCTACTAGTCCCCTGGGTGGTTACTTCCTCACCAGAACGCGATAGACATGTTTGTTTTGAACTAACTCCGGTTTATCCTCAAGAGCGTTTTTTTAGACATTTCTATTCTCCATGCAGTGAATGATAGGCCTTGACCGAAAGACAAGTATATTCGGCAAACTTCGATGACGTTGTTTCGAATGTGGCTCCTGCTTACACCTCTACTTCGACCTTGTTACACTAAGGTTGGTACAGTTTAAACGAGTGACCAAGCGATATTAACCCGTGAATGATGACTTATTGACATATTTGAACGAAAATCCTTACCAACAGTTTACGGACTAGCACACCGAATTGCACATTCAGAAAGTAACTATTCTCGCACGATGATCCTTCGTAAATTTGAAAGTTAAATTATGACACAACTTCCACTGGTTCATCTGCATCGTTGGGGTTTACGTAAAAGTCATAAGACTGACGTTCACTGTGGTTGGTTTGAAAGCTTTGCTCACCCCTTATCACAGCTTAGTGAAATTCAGTGACATTTACGTACTCATACAATGTTTATACAGCTATCTGTAATTTTTACTGGTCTGTGCAAACGACTGACAAAATCCCGTCTGTGTCCATAATATTTCTAGTTTGACAAGTCACGTTTAATTTCGTTAATATGTAGACAGTTTTCCACAGGATTTTTTAGAATGAATTTAAACCCCGACTCGCAGACCGATTTCTGCTGAAGCCGGGATTTTGGTAGAACTTAAAACTTTCTCGAAGACTTACTGAACAACCGACTGAATACCAACGTGAACAAGTTGTTATATTACAGTTCCAGTTTTGTACAGCCACTCATTTCTGAGCACAGAATGGTTTAGATAATAAAAAGTTTACCTATCAGTTTGTGCAAGTCAAGCTATTTTCATTTCTTAGATATTCACTGGCTAAATCAACATAGCATTTTTTTGTCTCTTGAGAATATAACGTCAATGACTCAGAATGATGGTCAATATGATATATACTGTGTTCCACATAAAACTACGATTGGAACACTAAACTACTTCACATTACATATAGTTTGTTTGTGACTATTTATTATCCAACGCGATATTTTTTCACCTAGTATACACATAAGATCTGCCTGTATACAGCGCAGTACTTCTACTCAAGTTTGTTGATGATGACTTGTTGAGTTTTGAAAAGCGAGTTGAGGAAAGGAACAATAAATTGAAATTGTGAGTTGGTTATCCCCGAAAAACATGAAATCGATTTCGTCTGACTAGCAGGATGTAATCTTTTATTTCGTCAAACCACGGGTTACGATTAATGTATATGAATAGTATTCCTCATTTCTTGCGAATTTTTAGCTTAGACTATAATGATCCACAATCACATATCTTTTAATCTGAGTTGGAGGTTACGCATCAGCGAACCCTTGTTTTTGCAGTCAACCATCCTATTTTCTTTGCCTGGGGTCTAACATTTACTTATGTGTAGTTAGACGTTCTATATATTGCTGCATACCCTAACCTTGACAAAATTCCGTCCTTGTTGTGTTTGACAGCTAAGGAGTTCACGTTTATACGTCCTTCTGGTAAACGCCTACCCGAATGTAATGAATTGTTCTGGTTCAGTCCACTTCATCTGAACACCTTAAGATTTGTGATAAATTCTGCCACAAGATAAGTTATGCTTATTTTCACCAAATGCCATATGAAGTACTAGATCGACGTGTTTCTTTAGTACAAACTCATCAGCTGTTGAATGCCAGTGCTTACATAAACGCAGTCACAGAGAACATCATTTGGTCGTTATTTTTCCGACATGTTTCCAGTAGACAGAGGATTGTCAATAAAGCTGAATTGTACACTCGGAACACTTAACTTCAAAATAGTTTTCAGGAGTTCGTTATCATTCTCACTTTGTCTATGCAATATTGTTTCCAACTGATCATGTCAGCAAACGACTGAAAACGGACTCAAAAAGTATGGTAAAGATATATTATACTTGACTGATTTGAATATACTATGTGAATTGTTCCGGTGAAAAAGCAATTTCAAAAACACTTCTTTCATCTCGATGTATTCATCTAAACTTACCTCAACTCTTGGAGAAAGTCTTTGAAGATAGTTAAAACGTACAGTAATAAATTTTGCTCGGAAAGTTGGTTATATTCCAATTGTAGTTGAAGTTCTAGTGGATTAATGCAATCTTTGTATTCCTTCGGTTGAACTGACAAATATCTACAGTCACGCATTAGGTCCATTAATCTTTTTCTAGTCGCCCGACTGCACAGATGGATGCCAGCAATTTTTTCATGTGAATTTTCATAACAAAACTGAACACACACTGACAAAACCGAAGCGTAGAACGAAATAGTGGGTTTATATTTCTGAAGAAGTACGGACCGACTATAACGAACGGTGGTTTTTTGACTCCGCTTTTGGTAGTGGATACTCAAAACTGATAAAATTTTCGAGTTGAATTATGCCAAACGGGTTATAAATTCAGTCAGCTCGAGATTTAAGATTATTTTATGTTGTTATGGCAACTGGTCTTAGATGCAACGTTTGATCAATTCGATACTTGAGTGTTTCCACAACACGTGACTGGAAGAAACAAAGAAAAATAATTGAACGAATCAACTATTCGCAATAATTACCTTTGTTGAGTAGACAAACCAAAAGGGAAGGTAGAAAATGCGAGCGAAAATTCGGATGATTACGAAATGATATGTCTAACAGTTGTCTAATATTTCATAACTGATAGACCACTCGTTCAACAAGCGCACAAACGTTATATCTTCTTGGCAAACGGATGAAAGTTTTTATTAGACAGGTGAACTATGTTCACGTTTTTCGTATCAGTCTGCGTACAGCACGAAAACTAACCACAGTGAGGTACGATTATGATCATCACGCCACTAAAAAAGATATGTAGAAAAGTTTTCATTTTGAATTGGCTAGGAACACGTGGTCATCACACATACACACACAGAGGGGTAGTTATCAGTTGGAAGCGGCCCAAAATAAAGAATTTCGGGGGTAGGATAAGCCAATGACAACTGAAAAATTTGTGGAACGCGAGCGCGGAATTAAATTTAGTTAGTGGAAGACGGAAGTAGAAGGAAGAATCTAATTTAACTATTTGTTCCAGTTGCACAAAATGGAACGAAATAGTAAAAAACAAGATTGGTTTAAGTGAAAATCTTGGATGAAAAAGGTTATGCTCACTTGTGGATTGACTCAAATATGGGGAGGAAATTCAAACTGTATGATGCACTCCGGAGTGGCATTTTGTAGATTCTGATCATATGCGAACATACAGCCAATTCTGAACAAGAAAACAGAAGTCCACTGGACAGAAGTAAATTCAGACGGTCGATCGCTTGACTCGTTTGGTAGATTTCGTGTGAGACAGTGAGACGGATGGGTAACATAATCCAATCGTAAAATTTCTAGGCTTCTGGCGCGGTTTCATAGCTCAGCTGGAACAGCACTGGTTATGTTTGGGCATATTCTTTCCGTCGGTTGTTCGAATCCGGCAGAAGTCCTGATTCTTCACAATTGAATCTCATTGGATGGACGAATAGTGAAAGACCGTGGGGCTAATTCATATTAAGATAGTCTAAAGGTAAGAACAAATTTTGCGACGCAGAAGGAAAATGTGGTTTTTACTGACAAAAACGCCAGGGGACAGAAGGGTGTCTTGTCGGTTAGACTGAAAATTCACGGAAACTGCATCACAAACTTTGTTGCTCCGTTGTGTTCTGGGTAATCCGTTTGGTTATTGATGATGCTGGGTACCGTCACTCTGTACGTTTGCGAGATTCGGACATTTCTATCCATTTGGGAACACACTTTTTAATGATAGATAGTTTCCGGTCTGTCTTCCCCAGTCAGTCCTCAATACAGTTATGTGAACATTTGTGCAACCTGTAGTGTGTCAGACGTAGAATTGTTTGTTCAGTTTCGAGTAGATCGTTACTGTTACGGTCTGCTGTATTACTTGTATATTTTATTGCTCAGTAGGTCATGGAGAAGATGGTTGTTAAGTGTAACTTTGGGATAGCAGGTCAGTAGTCACCTGAAAACAAGATTTTCAAGTAGGCTACTGTAGAGAACTACCGTAAGTATATTTTTCAATACACTGAGTTGAATAACTATCAGCTTACAAAGTTTTCATCTGAGTACATAAGTTTAGCAATAGACTACCTTTTTCACATCTCCATCGCGCACTGTGAGATGGCGTCATCATTATGATTCTTCTAGTTAGCATAAGTCAGAATCTTTAGAGGTGATTACATCATCCTCTCTACACCCTGATTTCACCAGTTTTTTAGCTGGCTCTTTGCTGACTTGAATTTCTGACAATGTAGGACATTGTTAACTCCTTTAATTGCGAGTTAGTATCTACTTGAGGTAGACCTGTATAAAGGAATCACTCGTATATTTACCCTTAGCTAAGATGTCGTCTGCGTGCGAAGTTGGCTTTCCAAAAGCTTACATATAGTGTAGAGGTCATTCAAGTCATGAAGTAATCCACTCGAAGGGATTCAGTGCAATATTCATTGTAACTTTGTCAGTTTATCAAAAAGCAAATGTCTGGAAATCGAATCAAATACTTCGGGAGTTACAACAGCATTATTGAATTCGGTGAAGCACATGCAAATATTACTGCTAAGAACAAAGTCAGAACCATTGCCAACATTTCTTATGTTAGTAAGTAGTGGTATTGTGTCATTTAAACACAGTAAAGTACCGACCGTATCCGTATAGTTAAAAACTCCGAAATGTTATTTCAAACCTTCTTTACCATTTCGATCGGTTCAAGTAAATCAGTTTACCAGTGGGTCAAGTTGTGAAGCAGTACTTCCCATTTTGATATACCACATCAAAGTGGAGTCTAGTTTCGAAATGTGTATGACCACAGACCTTATGAACTTGCATTGGTTTATTGTCTTTCAGTTGTTCTATTTGGTAGTCCATTTCTTCTCTCAGTCCTTCACAAATTATTGAGATTACTATTGGGTTTCACTAGAAAATTCAAAAGTGTTCTCCACATATTCAGTCCTATTCATCTGAATAAACCCCGATTCTTCGTTCAAGCTTAACAATGATGCATTCTGCTTTTATGTTATTCCCTTAAACGCTGTGAATAAAACCAGTATTAGAAAGCTGCCACATTTTTTGTTTGTCATTCCAAAACAAAATTCATCAGTTTTGATTCTAACCACATTCGATTTCTCTCGGATGTTCGTGAATTCTGTTGAAGTCGATAATACCAGTTTTTGAATTCGGTATATTATCCCATCTCTTAAGTTTTGCTGGCGGTTTGAGGTACTTTAGTCACTAACAGAGTTTTCTCACTTAAATCAATGACAACGGTTCAGTTATATGCATATCGACCCTTCGGAAACTATATACAGATTGGAAAGATGGTTACAAAAAAAAACATTTTTTTTGGGATTGTTTATCGTAAACTGTAGCAATATATTATAGACTTCATATTACTGAGTAGAGTAGCAACCAATTGTTCCTAATAGACTATGGTTTTGTTGTGAATATTTTGAAGATACTTGTGATATCTTGTGATAAATGGATTGAGAATAGTACGAATTTATGAGTAATTTGTAATACTGTACGTTTCAACCACCTCTGGTTGCCTTCCTCAGGAGTGTTGTAATCGAGATGTTGTGTTATTCTCATTCCATTTATCATTAACATGTTAAACACGACACTCAAACTTCTCGACTTCATTCGTACTAAATTTGATGCGGATATCTTATATACTTCATTTTTGTTGATCTTGTTCTGTGTGAGACTTAAAAATCCGTTCGGTGTTCAGGGTATCAAATGAAAAAGGATGGAAAATACGGACACCCAATACAAGTCAGACAGCTATACCAGCATATATATAATTAACGATGAACATTAGGGTGTCTGTCTTAATAGTATGGATCGATTACAGCTTGTATGGATACATGGACAATTGAACGTAAACAAATTATGTTCACGTGCTCACATAATATCGGGTACATCAGATGGTCAGTTTTTCTTGCTTACAGAACGTTTTATTGTTTTACTCGATATTTCCTTCATTATTTAATAATTTATTATTCTTGAGTTTGCCACCTATTCACGTGAAGAATTAGACGTACTTAATTTTGGTCTCAGTAGTAGATTACATTGCATTCTGCTGAATAATTCTTCGACGCCGACTAACTTTGATTTGCCTAATTTGTTTAACCAGGTAAAACGGACAGTTAATTAGTCATTTAAACAAACGAACAGACAACAGACAACCAAAGTAAAGACTAGCACACATTTGTGTGAATAACTGTGCTATGCACGGTAAATGAAATTGAATATGGTGATGAAGCTGTGTAAACCAATACAGATCACTGCATTCACTCACCTTACCTTAAGTATTATAGGATTTGGAAATATGTAGCGGTGTATACATGCTTGCATGAAATCCACCTGGTGAGAGCTCTCCAGAAGATGACGATCAATCGGTGATACCAGTGATGTTGTGCGAGGATTGCTGGGTCCACACATGGGTAACAGTCTGCATCCGCGCCACATATTTCCTCACACATGCTGGGATTGGCTCCGAGATCCAAAATTTCAGCTGCCGTTCCGCCATGCCAATGTAGTCTACCTAGCAACTGCATTTTTACACAACTGATAGGCCGCTGTTGTTACGATATGTTGAAGCGGTTGCTTTGAGATGTTCGTATCCACCTCTATGTGTGCAAAAAAACTCTTTTGTTAGTTTAGCACTCCCATGGTGATGATGCTATTGACTGCTTACCGAACAAATCTGTCATATGTTTCCTTTGTATGTTTAGCTTCACACTTGACCTCTATTTTCCCATTTATAATCACCGGTTCTGTAGTACGCCCGTGATAATACGCAGAAAAATTTGCCAGGACATAAATCGTGTGCAGTTAGGTTTTTGACTGCTCTACTAAAAGACATTTGATTAACCACTCATGAAAACTTTCGCTGAGGCAGGTGTGAAGTAACTTTTTGTGACAAACAGTTTAAGACAAACGACTTTCGAATGTGTAATGAGAAATGACAGACAGAATTCAAATACTTCTTCTTGTGACAGACTGAAAAATGACACCGTTTTAAGTACTCACTACTACTATATCGCTAGATTGTCTATTACTGGGTATTGTGGAAAAATCACAAACATTTCATAACATACAGAATAGTGTGGAAATTACAAAATGTTTCCAGAAGTTCTGAAAGTGTTCAGTGGCTTTTGTTAATTAAAACAAAAGCCGTAATCCATACAATTTTATTTTCTACCTCATATCCCAGCTAACTTTGTATTGTTCATCTTTTTCTGTTGGCCAGCAGTATCACCCTGAGATTATCGTTTTAGTTTCTCTCAGGGCCAATTAAAGATTGCAAATGTTGCTCCTGTAATTCAAACAGCATTCATTTTATTGTTGAAAAATAAAACCTTCTTTTCCCTGAGCATTTATACAAGCTGTAAACCAATACAGTGAAAATGTTTCTCCATTTTTATACCATCAACCCGTCCTGGCGAGTAGTTTATAACAAATAGACTAGCCTGAATTCCGGCAGCTCAAACATCGTAGCAGGTGCCTTTAGTCAAGTCTTTCTCTAAACCACCGGAACGAACGTTTTATTTGTTTTGTTCATGGAGAGAACTATAATGAGCTGTGTTTAGTTTTTCATGTTGGCATCATAGCCACATGTAGTCCTAAAGAATAGATTGAATTAGGATACATTAGAAAAACCTAAAGATCAGATGAGAACATAGTCATGAAATTGTAGTAAAGCAAATGGAGGATAAATACCAGAAGAATACCTTTGGCACCAATCAAAAGGGCGAAGTCTGTTAACTGAATTACTCACTAAAATTGTTTTCTTTCTGCAGATCCAGTATCACATACGTTCGGAGAACAGACAAACCGCTGGAGAAAATAGCCAAGTAGCGCGTACCCATCTATGAATTAACGAGGAAACAGCCGTGCGCCAACCAATCGAAGCTAGGTTTCATCGATCGCCAGCGGTGGTTCTAACCAGACAAAAGAAAGATAACTGGAGCGTTTCGGATGATTACGAGTGGTATTGGTTTTAGGATAGCAATCTTAACTATTGTCTATGGCGTGAAAAATTCAAACAAATCCAAAGTTTAGTTTGTGTTTGCTAACCAAGCTTTAGCAAAGACTTTAATACAGATTTTGGCATCGCTTATTTCCCATTTATATGCATGAATAGTCAAAAGTCGGAGGATTTACTGGCTTTCAAGTTGCATCAGCCGAGTTCTAATAGTGTTTTACATATTCCCTTTTTAGCCGCCGATTTGTGTATAAGTAAGGCATGTTCTGACAGATTGCTCAAACGGGGAATGCTTATTTCTAGAAAGGATTAGTGTTTGTTGGTCAGGAATTGGAAAACAGTCAGAAAGTATGGATTGTTACTTTTATTTCCTAAAACTAAATTTCTGTACAATAAATAAGATCGAGAACATGCATAATTGGACCAGTAGTTAAGTATAAATTCAAAATTGTTCATTTTGACAGAATATACCGTATACTAATTTGAATGTGTCATTTGAATAACGATAAGAAAGCCTTATTTTGAATGT
The DNA here is from genome assembly GCA_014338405.1 of Paragonimus skrjabini miyazakii. Lineage (NCBI taxonomy): Eukaryota > Metazoa > Platyhelminthes > Trematoda > Plagiorchiida > Troglotrematidae > Paragonimus > Paragonimus skrjabini miyazakii. The sequence continues at coordinate 181,432 of JTDE01000078.1, forward strand.
TTATATTATTTATGATTATTTTTGGCTGTCTGTTAGATTACATGATCATCTTATGTATGTACGTGTTTTGCCTTGAAACAAATAGGAACACAAGACATGATTCGAATTCCATTAAATAAGCCATCATGGGATATGAACACGTTAGCCAAAGTGCCTGAACATTTTGAGTAGTGTACATTGTGCCAGTGGACAGATAATTCAACATAGAAGGGTGAACATCCAGCTGTAATCTAGTTAAGGAAGATTTTCCCTAACCCTCAAGCCAAAAAATGGGCTCTTCACCCGGGTTGAAACAAAGAACTTTTCACTTGTGATCAACTCTGCTTGATCAAATGGAAGAACACCAAACAACTGCATTGATGGAAACATGCAGAGAGCCATCGTTTGAAAAATTCATTTTCATATTGCTGAACGAAAAAGAAGGATTAGTGCAACAAGAGGATAAATGTAGAGAACGGTAATTCAAGTAAAATTTGACACGGAATGAGTTCCTCTGAGATGAGTGATGGTCTACAAAATGAATAAAAAGATATGGTAATAGAATTTTGATTGAGTCATCAGTAAGTAAAAATGCAATTCTTATTCAGTTCTCAGCACAATGACCGTTGATTACTGATAACAAAGTTATATGATGTGGACAAATCGACGAGCATTATTAAAATGTATACATACAGCAGTGATGTGTAAAACGGATATTCCCATGACTTGTGAAATACAAGATTTGTATCTATAAGGTAAAAGGTAGAAGATTAGTATTGTAATGGGTCACTAAGTTATGAATGACAACTCAGAGTAAAGAATGAGATATACCAGTCATCACGTAGGGGGGTAGTGTAACTAATTCATCGGGAAAAACTCTAAAATGAAGCTGGCTGTGAGTGATTACGAAGTATCCAAATCTTATTGCCAGAAGAAGTGATAACTCACTTATCACATTGGACAGTACTTCTGCAATCAAGATATTTCTGTTAGGTTAAACTCAAAAATCTCTGTAATCTGTGCAATAATTCCGATTATATATGAGTAATCGAGGATTCTGACCGATGCAATGTGAGCAGCACTAATAGTTAGTCACAGATTATTCAGTCTGATAGAGGCTTCTGATTTAAACTCGACAGATTCAAGTTTTGTTTGCGTACTGGTATATTACCTATGTACAAACATGATTTACAATAACTTGTATTGGTGTTCATGTTCCGAGTGAAATGAGATAGTGTATCCTGACTGACTACACACTATTGGGTCGTTTTGGCATAAGATGTCACAGAATGAATAATCATAGCCAATCGTATGGTGATTTTTGGAGAATAAGTTTAATCACCCAAAAGTTAACTGGCAAATTTCATGACTTTTTGAACACAGTGAATCTTAAATATGCTACTGAGATAGGGGATCTACAATACTATTGACTTAAGGTATGTGTACGAAGCTCAAAATGTTAGATAAAAATTCATGAGGCATTTTTGTCCTCAAACTGTTATTATAGGTATACCTTTTTATCAAGGTTTTCTCGTGATAAGAGTAGATTTCTGTCCAAATGCGCACAAAACGCATTATTTTTGATATGCAATGATGGACAGATAACGGGACAATAGTTTGGTGAAAAAAATCTCACTTCCTGAACGTGAAAAGGTATAGCAATTATAATTCTGTTATTTTGTATTTACTAGTTTGTTTCGTGTCCTGTTAGGGATCTTGCAATAGATCGATAAAGGCCAGTTGAATCGTTACTTATTTACGTAGGAGGTTTTTACAGTCTGTCTACTAAAACAACCGTTACTCTGTTATCGACAGTTTGTTTTAACGGTGTAATGAAGGTTACACAATTTAATGCTAATCGTATTAAAATAAACCCGTTTGCTATAGAACAGAAATCGTGTAAAAGTATATAACAAAACTTCATTATGTTGTTACATTTATAAACTTAAACATTAAGAAATCACACATGAGGCGTTTGCAGTTACCGTTGTTCGTCGGCAGAATAATTTTTGTAGGCTGAGCAAGACACTGCTCACTATGTTTGAAAAAAGCGTTAATCTATCGGTGCAGCGTCCGTCATCGAACGCAAGACAGGTTGATAGTTTACAGAACGTGATCAGTCGAGACCACCTGTTCGTTTTTACTAGAGTAAAAGTAGAATAAGGATGTTATATCATAGTCTGTGTGTTTAGCCTTCCGTTCCTAGTGTGGTAACACAAACTGGACAGTTCAGCTTCACTGGCTTGGGTTGTTTCCGCTTTTTGTCAGTTTGATCGATCAAGCTAGATTATTTGAAACGAAGATTTAGTGATCTGTGTCATAGGTCTACCGCTGATGCAGAATCTCTGGGCGATTTCTCACTGTGGTTAATATCAAACTTCTTGGAAAGGAATACGGTGTACTAGCCCAGGTATAAAATATCAACTTATATCTAGTAGTTCAGCATAGAACTTTTGCCTAATAACTAAACGGGCCAAGATGTGACTCTAAGTAGTTCTTACATGACTAAGTCCGGCCGGATGTATGTATCTAAGATTAAAAACAAGACCAGAATAGGCCGGACCATGAAGTCTACTGAAAGCTTGTCGGGTAGAGTAGCAGTCAGATTCACAGCAGGACGCCACCAAGAGACTTGACAACTCTGGTAAATGCCGTGCTTCTTCAGTCTGCTTTATTAAGATTAACCAGTAGATGCTGGGATAGATACCGTCATCTTGTGAGAGGAGTGTCATTACTATCAACTGTCACGTTAATATTTCTAACAAAGTAAAGCATAAGTGCAGAGTGCTTTGATATCATACCCTGGTGTTCAACCTTGGTCGTTCATTGAAAGCGAACTTCATTCGGTCACATCTTGAAGCCAAATTAAATACTGCATCATCTAATCATAACTCAGGATACATATTATTCTTGAGGAACTTTAGAGATGAAGAAGTACCCGTAATCTCGTGCTACAACTGAGGTACAAATCGTTGCACCTAAAAGCAAAGTTTTCCTGTGAATATCCTTTGAAGGAGATGACGCCAGTAATACAATCATCAATCGGCAAAGTCTTGCATCATATTGCATTTATTACCTAGTGGTACCCATCGTTGTTTAGATGACAACTTAAGCCACAACTCCCCTGTGTGAAGATGTACGGGTACCTCAAGTTGGATGGTGTTGTGTACACTGATCCACGTATTATTTCTCCGTTTCCCATTTCACGAGAAAGGTGAGAGAATTAAATAATGCAATAAGCCGGAATATTCCAAGATGGAATGAATACTAGATAAATCGAATTTTTATTTCGCTTGCGCAATTAGTACGAGTCTGACAGCCAGTGCCTTCAGTTTGTAACACCTTCCGGAGAAAAAAACGAAGATGGGAATGTGTCAAGATATTCTAAATCGCTTGTGCGATTAGTGACAGTCAACTTCCTGGAGGCATTCCATATAAAAAACTAATGCATTTCACAGTTCATAAGTAAATTGAACTGATTGTCAGTTCATCATTATCCTGATATAAAATTCAAAAGAAACTACTGTCTCTTTGTAATTTAATTTGCTTTGTGAATCAGGGAAAATTGTCCCAGCACAACTCCCTCTGATAAAAGTTTACTTCTCCGCGATTGCTACAGTCTAAGTTAAGGGAATCAATTTGCGCCCATAGTTCATCATTGTTTCGATGAATTTGTCACTCAACAACATTAGTGGCCAACCTAGAGTTAAACTGTTCATCAAAAATAGATATCCTGGTGGACAAAACTGTTGTTTTTCACACCTTCAATTCCAGGATATTGTTCTATTGGCGACAGTTATTCTTACCCATGATCGTAAGGTATGTTTGGCCGTGAAAAGACCGCTTGCTGTTTGTCAACCTTTCGTCGAATCGATTAACATTTCTGTGTTATGACCTTATTAAGTGCTAATAGAGTTTCACCACAAATTTAACCATCGACTAATAAGACTATTCAATATCGTCATTCCACAATCACAAGTCTGCTCAGATTTCGATGCAAATTCCCCAAGTAAAATTCATTTTATTTAGAATTTTAGTATGACATTTATTCACCCTGTTGATTTTGGTTTCAAGTTTTGTTTTAATCAACTAATTCCACGTTTATTTAATTAACTTCCTCTAGTTGTTCCTTTGGGTAATAATTTCGAAGGTTTTAATATCCGTCCCCGGATAATGATTCCCATAGATTGGCAATCAAATAAAAAATGGGGCGCAGGGATCGTCAAGAAATGTCAGTTTATTTTTTGATTACACATGGTTACTACTACCTTACTTGATCACAACTAACAACAACTAGTGTTACTCGCCAGCACGATACCACATCAGCTGATCTCACAATTCTGAACCAGACATTTTCTAGTGTACCAATAGTTGATGATGGAATAAACCACCATGGGTTGAAATCCTGTTCACATTAAATGTTGCTACCTGTTATTCTTTCATGAAGAAACCGTATTGGTTTATGCAAAATTTTTGAAATGGCAGTAAAATAACAAGTTATTTTATACTCATGTGACGTATTCTAACCACGTTAAAAAAGTCACCCTTCAATACTCAACTAGGTTTAGTTGGTACGGTATACTCAAAAGTACAAATTTCTTCTGAGTTGTGTCCTCACATTGTGCATACTAGAATGTACACAATTTATACCGTGTATTTATTTGTGTAAACTATGCGTGCTATTGATTAGTACATGCGAATCAGCTAAGAAAAATGATCCGGTGTTGTTCTACTAGGTATACACTTGTTGGCGGTATGTTTCTCCGCTGCAAATTCTGAGGTCGGGGCTAGTTGACTAACCTGCTCCATCACATATTCGTGATTATTCGTGAAAGTTGGTGACGTGAGCATATGCATACAGCAGCTTTGATATCTGTAATACGTATCTGTAATACGTATCTGTAATACGTAAGTTAGTTAGCATGTTCATTCATCAGCTTTCCTTCATACAAAAGTTGTCTACCTTTCACTTCGTTCAGTAGCCAGACTGCTTTCTTAAAGTCTTTCACCTGTAGCTGTGAGAGGTCTTGCTTCTCTGTTCTTGATGCGTACTGCTCAGGAGATAGGAATATTTGTATAACCCTCCCAAATAACCTACTGCCAAATAACGCTATGAAATGCAGTTTGCAGTCAACGATTACGGACGTTATTTTGGAACGGCTTACTTCTTTTCTCAATATCGTTAACAACGATGTTTCCATTACTGAGAATCAAGCCTTATATGACTTTTCAACAAATGTCATAACTGTATGAGTTGGAGTTAGTTCATGCCTTCACTAACGGTGATACTTTGGCATAAAATGTCAGTTACTAATAGTTTATTTCAAGTTAAACATCACCCACAATTGATCGCAGCTGTCACATTCCCATAGACTTTCCAGTCGGCCCCCTTCGAAAAGAAGCACTAGACTCGAGTTTCGCTTTCATTAGAGCTCGTCAGTAGTGCATATCATCGCCACTGCCGGGACTTGAACCACGGACATTCAGTTCATGAGGCAACCGTGTTTACCACTGCGCCATTGACCTCACGTTAGGCACGACCGAATTATCATATGTGAACACTCAACCACTTTCGCTTGTGAGTAATGATCAGGTTGCCCGATCGCTTCGAGAGGAGACACAGTTACTGTCTGTTAACTCCAATCGATAACCCCGCGATTAGGACTTCCTAGATGTTCAACTTGAAATTAACCAAATCCCCGACTACTCATCAATAGTTTATTTGTTAATAAATATTTGGGCGAGAACCGTTGAACTACCACACTGTTTACCAATTAACTGGACTTATTGGGAAGTACCCAGCTATTCATTTTTTGATGCACGGCCAACATTCAGACGCGATTATTCCAACACTCAAGGGAGCATCTCGATGCAGTGGTGAGATATGGTGAGAGCCAACAGTAGATAGAATGCAGATAGCATGACCAATCAAACGACTAATTCCTCAGCAAAATTAGGCAAACGATCAAGAAATGACAGGCGAAAATCCACGGCATAAAGCGTTAGTTATACATGGAACCAGTCAGAAGTGCATACCACGTCTAAACAGAAACCTCGCTACGTTATGGACTGGAGTTCCGACTCACAAGCTCAATCGCTTGTGTGGCGTGGGAAAGTGGGAACTAAGCGATTAAAACAACGAACCTACGTCGCTGTAACCCAAATCTCATGACAGAGCTAATGTGCCATCTACAAACCTGCGGACAAGAAAAGCAGGAGAAGACTACCATTGTGAGTCGGGACTTTGCAACTTACTACCGTTCAAAGTGGTAGATTTTTACACTAAAATTTGACCGAAGAACGGTAAAAGCGGCTACGTTTTAAAAATGTTTGTTTTAAGGTTTACCTTTTGGTGGAAAGATGCTTTTTCTTCTGAACGACACTGACCAAATTATTTATATTAGTTTCGGATTTAAATATCATGTTTACACTGCTTGTCTGCTAATTAACTGAAGAAGACGAACACAGGCTGTGCCTACTGAATTACGTATTTTGTATACATCTATAGAGTCAGCTATTGGCGGTTGAAAGAAATTACAAAACGGTGACGTGAACATATCCTAGGCAATCTTCATCGGTTGGCTGGATTAGGATGGAAGGTAGTATCTACCGGATTGAGGATGGTGCATTCATCCGAGAGACTGTTTGGCAACACTCTTTAATGAATGGCTCCCTGAGTGTGAAGACATACTCACACTTTTGTAAACATTTTTACTAGTATATATTTTGCAACTTCATCACGTCTGAGACTGTTACAAACAATGTTGGCCGGTGCCACAATATCTCTGCCTGCGGTTTATATTTGCTCGTGTCTGTATGTGAATGTTCATTTGACAACATACATTTGCTGTTTTACCAAAACTTGGTATTTGGGTACACAGTGACTGATAAGATTGCAAAATTTAACAGCACCATAAATGTAAACCTTTTTTTTCTTGCAGGTAATTAATTGTACAGCAAATATCATATTGTTGTGACTGGTTGTAGGACCTACGAGCGCGTAAACGGAAACGAAATAACGATCAATGAAGCGGTGGATAATAGCACCTTCATCAACGCAGAAAGAAGACATATGTTGCGATATGTTAGCATTCCGTTTACTCTCATCAGTCACAAACGTAAAACATGCAGGTTATACATGACACACAAATAGAGATAGACAATGTATGGACACGTATACAATCACACCACGTATTATGTCATCACCACCACGACAACCCTATAGGTTGCTTCAATCACTTTTGTGCACATAGCGCCGACTGGTGAGTTCTGATCAGCATAGCTTCGTTAAAGACCAGTAGCTTCGGGTTCTCTTGACGTAACAATATTTTGAATGATCTAATTAATCGAGAAAGAGAGAAGACATATGCCGCGAGATGTTAACACTTTGGTTTACTCTCATCAGTCGCCGACGTAAAACTAGCAAATTTTGTACAAACTGCGTATAGCATCAACAGTTGAACGAACCAACCACATAGTTTTGACCTTTCACGCGCTGATAGTTCAATCAATTCCACGACAAGAAGATTGATTGTGTCAGCGCCTTTTGTGTACACAAAACTGGCCGATGTTGTTCGATTCTCATTGCCTCGCTATTCTAAGTAGGCCAACCTAGTGACCTGTTATCATGAGGTGTCCTGCAATCGATGATGCGGAGCTTCGAGTAACGGATTCACCTGGTTTCAGATCGTTGTGTCATGAGCTGTTTTAACCAGTTTGGGACGTGTTCTGCCACTCGCTGAGATAGCTGCCGGTCTGTTCTGCCTATTCAAACGTCACCGTAGCTGCAAATGAACTGATAAACAACGTGTAGAACGGGTCCTATGGTGGTTTGAACCAAGCGTAATTAGGAATCTGTATACGTACGAGATAGGGCACATTGCAATTTATGCTTGATGTCGTTTGTCCGGTGGTCGCCTTTGAATTGCAAAAATAAGAATATCTCTTTTTTGATCTGTCTGTACTGGCTGATTGCATTTGGACGCCTTGCTATGAATGTCTATGAACTTTTAAAGATACCCGTTTGCCAGCAACGTTTTTCTCAGCATTCATTGTTCCATCTGCAGCTTATCAGGGGTGCAAATGTGTCTGGCCCTATGAAATAGGGTTTTGACCGAACTCCTCTAGTATGCTGTCGGGGTAAAGCTGGAGAACTGAAGATATTGTCCACTCCATGTTGCCTTGCGATCGACCGATCGCTGTAGTGTTCCAACCCCACGTCTAGTGATGAGTACATTCAAGAAAGCTAAACTTCCATCTGATTCTCTTTCGTGAGACAAGAACAGGTTTGGATGAATAGAGTTAAAATGATTAAAAAATAAATCAAAATGGAGAGTGTCCGTAAAAATCAAAATATTATCAACGTACCGCTTGTACAGTAAGGTTTTGGCAAAATTATCA
>JTDE01000078.1:198563-211936 GCA_014338405.1 Paragonimus skrjabini miyazakii
TGTGCAGGATGAACTCTGTAAACTACTCTATGCATCGTTTGACTAACCGTTTGATCTTATTTTGCATTGAGCAAACTTATGAACCTAGGAATAAATACCTACCAAATTTGACAAATACCCAAAAGATCTGTAGGTTAAATACCTTTTTAGATTATTACGCAGTAAATTATTAGCCCGAGGGTGCGAACCAGAATAAAATTATGACTTTACTTACAAATTACCGGCGTGTACACCCTTGAAGGTTCTCATAGTTAATTTGATTTGTAACCATTGGTTTCCAAAAAAATGATATCATCAACAGGCGGGAGTTGACTACATTTGCACATCACGAAATCCCAGCCATAGTGAAAGAATAAACAAACAATATTTACATTCTTGTCAGCAGTAGCTTTCAATAAGAAACCGTTTTATGAGAAATAGGTGAAAATAACTCCACAACTCTGAAAACCATTCTCACAAATAGCCAGCTTTCATTGAATGCACTGGTCTTCGTAAAGCCTTTCAACCATGGTAGTCAGCTAACTATGGGTTAATTTCGCACTTTCTGTTCAGTGGTATCTATACGATTGACTTAAAAACAACAACAGTGGAATTAGAATGAATCGTACAAATCGGTCTGGATGGTAAACTACTCTCATAAAACTAACCTCGAGACACGCAATTATTGTCAGTCGAATGTTTTGAGTACACATTTCCAAATGCTACAGATTAACTAATATAACTTCCCACTAGTTTGGAAGTTGTAAAATACAAACATTTGTCAGAGTGGTAAATGGTGACGCAATAAGAGAATTGCAATCTCTAGTTCATGGATACTTTGTAGTAGACGAAACGGTGTTCCATTCACGATGTCGTTCAGGGACAACCGTTGGAGAAGGAGAACTTGTTTTATAGTTACAAACCATCACACCGCTGGACAAAAATGGATGGAGATTAATAGCATCGACTAACCGACTCGGAATTACGCTTTTACTTATATACTGGTTAAATGATCACCCATTTAAACCATACAGAACTGTTAATTATCGTCATCTTTGCCCACATTTTAGTATCGATTGATTACATGATTTTGTTTGATACCAATAATCTCAACAGTCATCGTTTCATTCAACTTAGTAGGCCTTCATCGAGCTGGGCATGGTACTCGTCAAATAACAAATTGGAGATGACCGACGATGACAAAAAAGCAGACAAATGAATCATGATTTTCTTTCGAGAAGTTAAGATGAATTGTACACCTATGAAGGAACAAAGATGAGCGACCGAACATTAGTACGGACTTGTAGACAGTAGGAGATAATGGTGATTTAACCCATGTACGAAATGGTCAACTAGTCAATTGAAAGGCGTAATGATTACAACGCCAATGAATTGATGTAAGTGCAGACTGCACGAGCGTTACGAAAACTGAATGTTGAGGCTTCGTGCAACAGTCCCATTTAACTGGATGAAAGCGCTGTCTTTTCAAGTCGAATTCACAGTGGGTTTGTTTATCATGTCTAACCTAACAGTGTGCGAACTGTTGAAACAATGTCTAATTACATGAAGCAGTAGCATACATAGGGGCTTCATGTGAAAAGTTTGTGGCAGAAAAATGTATGGTATTTGTCAGAAGTCACTAGAAAGATCGATAGTGAGAGGCGAGTGCATACAGGATTCAAATCCGATTCCATATAAAAGTGGTTTACTGGATCTAAGACTTGGCAGCAGTGTGACAAGTATTGTATATCTGTATGAGTTCAGTCAGCCGAACGTTTACTCGAAGTACAAAAGCTGCTAGCACTGGGGGTTAGCAGTCCTTGCTAGAATAATACGTACGTGAGTGGTAACCCTGTGAACCCAGAGATTGCTACCTAACTTGGTGACCATGGGCATTAATTTAACCCTTGAACCATTAACCTAATAAATTCAAACGTGACGAACTGGGTTGAGAGTGAGCATCCGAGTTAAAATTATTGTTCAACATTTGCGTAGCACTGATTCCTCGTGACAGACAATAAAAATTTATTAACATCAGCTAAAACCTACAATAACTACATTGTGAATAGACAAAACTGTACTGCATACCTAAAGGAAGTTATAGAAACCACTGTGAATGATGGCCTGAACCCCATTTTGACCAGTTAGCCACATTGACACTGTTGCTTTGTAAAGTTGTAAATTTTATGAACGGTTACATAACTGTTACTTTATAAAATGAACATGACAGTTAGATAGAAGGTGATAACCACGAAGTAGTCCCTACCGTTTTGCCCTAACATTCAAAGTGTGTTTCACGCATGTTGATGCAACGGTACAGACTCTAAAGTGTTCCTCCTTCATGGTAAGATGTGTTATTGAATCGGTGACAAACAGGATCGAACCTACGAAACACTGATGTTTATTGATTAGAAATAGTTGTAAGCTAAACCACGACGTTCGACTGAGGTTGAACTGAGCTTTGAATAAAACTGATGTCGAGTAGGTAAGAGACGAAAATGTACTGGAACAACAAATTCGGTACATTGATAAGTATTGAATTGTGGCTCGGTCAACAAGTGTAAATCATTCACTGGGACGCTTAGTTAAAAATGGACAATATAAATTCATTTTGAACACCAGTAGGTATAGTGAGTCACATGTGAGTTTGGGGGTATTGGAACAACTCATCTGCTTATTGGTAGTGTTGCTAACTCCTAATCGTACGGCCGCTTACTGCAACCCCATCCATCGAGACTACCCATATGGGGCTGGGGAATCAGATCTATTTAGTCCGTTTGCGACATGTTTTTACACACGATAGTAAACAATCCAGAGTGTTTTGGAGAAAATGGAGTAAATTTTGTATTACGTGGACGAAAATGTAGTCTCTGACTAGTGAGTACCCGGGGCTTTTTGTTGAACTAATCTACAAATTGCACACTAATGATCATGCCTGTCGCTTCTCAATAGATACTTTATCCGGCTACTTTACAAAAGAAATACCAGACTCGAATTTCGCTGTTGTTAGAGCTCGTCAGTAGTGCATACCCTCGCCACTACCGGGACTAGAACTCCGATCATACTTTCATGACACAATCGTGTTGATCACTGCGCCATAGACCTCACATTAGGCAAAAGTAAATTATCAATTACAAACGCTCAGCCACGTTTACTTGTGAGTAAAGTTTAAGTTTCGAGGTGGCCTCAGATTGAGACTTGGAAACTGTTCTGTGGAGTCTTGCAGGGTTCAGGGAAATTGTCAGCCTATAATCTCTTCTGTTCCATCTGTAAGGGATTTTTCAATATAATGTTTTGTTGGAAACGGATTTTCAGGAATACAATAACGATGCTGCTACTGCCAATTGGTTCTCATCTGATTTTAGCGATTATATCATTCATTCAAATGAGTGAGAGAAACCGAACTTGATTTAGATAAGTGAAATTAATTGTATGAGGTAAGACATTTATCGATTTGAATACTGGTCGACCAAAATGAGCTTTGTTTATCGTGTGAGTTAATCTGTCACGGATTCCGTGCTTTGTAACCAGCGACAAGAAACAGATAATAGTTATAGTTGGAAAATACAGAACTGACAGCGAGTCCGGTAGATCTGTTGGAATTTTATGATATTTTTTTCAAAAAGAATGGCTTAACAATTCCACTATTTTGCAGTCCGGATAATTACGTTACGTTACATATTGTGTATTTTACAGTTCTATTGCCTTATAGTCACACTGAAGTCAAGTTCTCCGGATGAACCGTCCCACCTTCCGAAATGACCATGCAGGTACTTCCCAATTACCACCCGAATTGATTGACTGTCTGGTATTATGTGACAACACAGCTAAAATCCGATTGTCTGGTCGCTGATAAATAAGTCGACGCGAACCATTTCTTTTACTCACTGCGTCCAAAAATAGTGTTAGTACGCTGTACTTTCGAAAGGCCTGCAATGTTCGCATCGACGGTGTCGAACGGTGGGAGTTTTCTTAGGTTGCGTTATACAGTTCTGTTTTTAGGTAAGGTGAACCATTCTTTCTACACGTGTCATACACTAGATGCGCTTTTACTTCAACTTATTCTCCGGTGAGAGTCTCATTACAGCTTGTGGCTAAACAACTTCATAGGTGCTCATCTGTTTCTATCATCTGTTAGTTTACTGAGTTTTTCTGACAACCGTGATTATTACTGCAAAAGACTTCAAGGACGAAGAATGTGATGAATCAGCTCGAACAAATCTGTTTCACTGTTAATCGTCAGTTTGTCTGTAGCACTATTCAATTCTCGTTCACACTCTGATTCTACACTGATTCATTCAGTCAATTGAGTTATTTGTTTGACTAGTGTAACACCAGTGAGTTCCATCGGGAACGAAATGCGAGTCTAAGTCTTCCTTTAAAAAGGATCCTGGTGAGAAACTTTCCAAAGATTGGGTTTGTTAGCAAAATATCCTAAGAATAGTTGAAACAAGAACTATCCCAAGTGTGAACACAAAATTTACTTGTTGTAGTCAGAAAAAAGATGAATTGCGTTAATACTAACACACTTTTTGAAACAGTACAAATTAAGGACGCTTTTACAGCTCTACTCTTGCCAACATTTGCACTTCACAGAAAAGCAAGTTATCTAAGAATCGAAGCACTTGTCACTTGAAAGCTTGCAAGTGTCATTAACAATGAGAAAATGTGGCTGAATCCTGTACATTGTAATCAACCTGTTGGTAGGAGGATCCAAGATAGAATAGGGTTGTTTTGTGCTCGTTGTAAGTCAACCATGCATCAAGTTCAGGTGATACCAACATTAGTGGAATGAACTGAGCGCATACAATCAACGCAAATATAGAGCTATGGCCATTCGTTCGGATTAACTAGATATCCGCCGGGTAGACTACTGACCTAGCCCTCACGGACGAATTCGGCTTCTGAGCATAAGTTAGTCAGTTCACAGTCCGGAACAAGTAACCGTGTTTCTTTCTGGATAATGTGGTGATAGTAACATTGTAAACATACCAAATGTAATGGGTGTGCAGCAATAATCACAAGTAGCACCAGAGTGTATTTTAAAAAGAATCCGGTTTCTTGTTTTTTTCATTTGAATGACTATTCAGTACTGTTTTGGAGAAATTGAAGAAACCAATATAAAGTCTGATAACCATTAACGTTGGACGTCCATGGATACGCATAGTAGAGACCACGGAAGTCATAAAGAATACGGATCCGCTTCATTGATGTAGCTGTTGGAGCGACCAGTTGCACACCGGTCTGATTTTCATGTGTGCGATCCATAGCGGTGTTGGTTGTGTAATCAAACCATTGTAGGTCGATTCCAAGAAACATGAGTAGTGTTTGAAAAGCATGACCTAGAATTGTGCCAATTCATATTAGGACAGATACGAGTTATTTCAATTATTCAGTAACACTCCTGAGGCTAATCAATGAAGACCCGGGAAAGGTTTCTACTGACTTACCTAATTACCGGATTTAGTTGCTAAAAATGGAGTTCAAAACAACGAATTGACAATTTTTGTATACCCAAAGGTTATCAGTAACTGAAAATGGGCGCGCACTGGCCAGAATCCCGTTCACAACTATGTGGCTTTCTGGTCGTGCTTGTGACTTGCAATAAAAAGCAAAACTCTGGACGATATCCATTTAGAAGAGATCCATTTGCGAAAAGTCTGGATTTCGGCTGGATTCATCGGTGACGTTGGTGGATTTCAGCGTGAACTGATCGAGATATCCTGCTCGGGCAGTCAGTCGACTGGATCATCTGGTGGATTCCATATGAGACGGTTGGTTGGTTGGGTAAATAGGTCCAAATGTGAAATTTCTAGGCTTTTGGCGTGGCTTCGTAGCTTAGCGGGTTGGCCATTTGCCGCTTTTGGGCATGTCGTTTCTGTCGCTGGTTCGAATCCAGCAGAAGTGTAGATTTTTGCAAATGGACCTCTTTTAAATTATCAAATCTGTCAGACTGCTTATTAGTGATTCAACTTTGGGTTAGGTAAAACATGTGACACATCTGTATAAGTTCCACTCTGCCCTAACGTCAACTAAGAGGATCTCACAAAAAATGAGTATTGTTGAAACTTTCAGTTATGGTATCAGTTGAATGACTGCTAAAAATAGAATTCGATTAACGCACTCCTTGTGCTAATATGGTATTAAATGGATAGAGTATCATCAAATAAAACCACCAACAAATATATAAATCCTCAAGCTGATTAAAGGAAGGCAAAGTTACGAAATATTTAAACTATAACCTACCTGTTTAGCACAAGTAAAAAGTGACGACTGACTACTTATAGAAATTGCGATTATCCAAAAACAGTGATTTAAAATGCCACTTGTTAACTGGATTTGCGCAGATAATGCCGTCTGTTCAATTATATTCTCACCTTAATCCTTTTTAATTCATCTCTTTCGAAGGTTCTATCATTATTTAACCTCTTGTCATTATGAAATGCGACTGTATGCACCGTAGTAAATAAGTGAGACTAGAACCAGTTAGGTAAAAAGGGGAGAAAACGGATTTCGAATTAGCCGCTCTGGAGGTAACAACTAAGCAATAGGTGACGGTCAGTATGAGCTGTGCTACCTAGATTCTGGTGCGGTTTGTTCATCTCTTTGTAATACAGTTGTTAGATTGCAAAAAGATGCCGCCTTGAATCTGACAGTCTGAAGGAGTGTAGAAAGAACACGAGTCCAAATCTTTCAAGACTGAAGGATTACTGACCGTGCACTTAATTGCATGACTTTATAGGGAGCGATGGCTTTATTGATATGATCACCTGTCTTTAAGATGAATAGGGCCTCGAATGTTCTGACCACCTCTGACTAATCAATAATCGGCGTACGGCTAACTGTCGGAAGAAAGAATGCCGAAGATTTATCACCGGGATGCTCAATGGATTGCAATGTGTGTATGCCCTTTATATTAACCAAGGACCTTTAATCGCTTTAAAACAGTCCTGTTTTCAGAAATCTGAGCTAAGCTGATCTGTCACTTTCTGTTAAAGTTTTTTTCCCTGAGTCGGTTGCCAAAGCAGTTAAACCTCGGCTTTGTAACATATTAACTGCACACTGATTCTCATAACTTCTGGTTATACTGGCCGTAAAAAAGTCGTTAGCAAAACTGTATGTGAAGATTTTTTCAAGTTTATGGCTTATCACGACTGCTTAACGGATTGATTGAACAATGTGAAAAGCAATTCAACTAATCTGAAGCGGCTGAGCAAGCTATGGGTGTTGAAACCGACGTGATTAGCTACCACATTCATACCGACCCTCGTTCGAAAAACGCTTTGGTTCCGCAGCTTGAGTTATTAGAACTTATAAAAGCTCATCAGGTCCGAACCTGTCCCCTGAGGCTTCTTCAAGAATGATTATAGAAACTGGTTTCGTGGCCTGACAACATTCTTTTGTTCCCCATGGGAGATTGAAGTTTTGTTGTGTGAGCTGGGTTAATCAAAAGTTGATGCCCCTTCAGAACTGCTGTCAGAATAACGTGACAACCCCTGAGGTGGTAGCCTTGTCGCTATCACGCGGAAAACACAATCTCAATAACATTGTGGCTTCTGAAACACGGAGGAAATGGAATCCGAGAAGAACAGGCATGCCGTCGGCTTGATCACTGGAGTATCTATGATCTCCCACTTTGTAACAAATAGAAGAGCACCGAAATTTCTTTTTTTAATCGATGGTGATTATACTTTTGGACCTAAAGACTACATTCGACTCGATTGTCTGGCTAGTCCTCCGAGGCTTACTCTGTTGTCCAGGATCCTGGTGACGTGGTTCGTTTTGTTGAAATCAGCATATGTCCGATTTGAATGTAGAGTGGGGAGTCAAAGGCAGTTATCACAAGCGTCCTTTACGCCAAATGGCGTTCCACCAGGGTGCTTAATTTATCCTTTGTCATTCAATTGTATGATGAGTGTTTTCAGAAATGGACGCTTTGAGGGGCCTCTCTCGGGCGATAAGCCTATTGTTATTGTGTACGCGAACAACATTGCTTTACTTAGTGGTTTTAGTGACTACATGTACTTTGTGGTAAACCAGAGAGACATGTGAAATGCACTTTACACTTTCAGTGTTTGTGTTGACTCTGATCGTGTAATCGTTAGTGGAGACAGGTCGATTACTAGAGTGGATCGTCCCATCTACTTGGATAGTGTAATTTCATTGGCTTTCCGATAAAGTATCTATGCGGATGGTGTAATGCACTTGTGGCATATCAAAAACGTCTGACTGTCCGATAAACTGGAATGTCGCATGTGTCACGTGTGTTTGAGTTTGACCCTGCTCGACGGATTAGGTACCGGCTTAGGTGGGCGGAAGATTTATATCAATTCTTGATATTTGGTTGGCGTTCACCTCAGATTGTATGGTCAACCCGAAAATCAGTTGGCACTTAGTCGGGAAATCTGACGACCCTCTCCCTATATATAAGCTGATGAAAATTCGGTCTACTCGGGCTAGGCTACGTACTCGTATGAATGTCGGTCTACTGCAACATGACTCAGTATTCGGCACGGATGCTGGCAAACTAAAACGGTGGGATAATCAGGAGGTGGCCATCAAGCTAAGGAGGATTTCTAAGCGCTGCCTGCCAAGTTGAATAATGCAAGACCGTCTATATCTTCTGTTGAAAAGGCCTTGTCGTGGTAGTATGTCATATTCAGTGACAAAATAACTTTGAGATTACTGAGTCTTGTTCCTTGAGTATTTCCATCGTTATATTGTTGTCCTCGTTTACTGCATGCACTTGCGTCAGTTTATGAATTTGTCATTTTTCGGTTTGCTACAATGAAAATCAGCGACAGCCTGAGCCTTGATGTATTCTGTACGGTTAACCTTCGACTATGTTAATGTGTGCGCTTCCATAGCTTACTTTGTGCGCTCTGTTTCTTCTTGACTTGTGCTTGTGCTATATGCTTGTCTGTATTGCCATTGCAGACTCCATCAAGTCTGGTTAAAAGAAGTTAGAGATTCAATTGCTGATGGTTCTACAGCTGATCAGTAGTACAGGATTTTGATTTTCATGTAGATTGAACATCACCCACAATTGATCGCAGCTGTCGCATTCCCATAGACTATCCAGTCGGCCCCTTTCGAAAAGACGCACTAGACTCAAGTTTCACTCTCATTAGAGCTCATCAGTAGTGCATATCATCGCCACTGCCGGGACTTGAACCACGGACACGCTGTTCATGAGGCAACCGTGTTTACCACTGCGCCATTGACCTCACGTTATGCACGACCGAATTATCATATGTGAACGTTCAGCCACTTTCGCTTGTGAGTAATGATCAGGTCGCCCGATCGCTTCGAAAGGAGACACAGTTACTGTCTGTTAACTCCAATCGATAATCTCTCGTCTAGGACTTCTCTCCAAGTTGAAATCACATAAATCTTTGACTTTTTGAGCGGTATTTGATTACTGATCAGTAGTAGGGGAGTTTGATCTTCTTTCGGATGTTTCCAACATGTCATTATACATCTTATTTGTTGATTTCAACCTATTTATTACCATCTTTTTTACCACCCTTTGTTTGCGAACCACTATTATCTGAGAATCTGAACTGATATTTCGATTCACCTCTCAGTCAGTTGTTGCTGTGAACGTGATACTTCTCCCACAGTTTAAGATAAGGTATTGCACAAGCACTTAACTCACTGTAGGGAATGCAGACATTAATGTCGATAGTCTTTTTCCTAAAATTACACCAAGCTATCGGAAACACTATCCGTATTCGAGGTAAGCTACTGACTAGTTGGCCAAATTTCTGCTGTTATATTTCGTTCTCTTGAAACACAGTATACACTCCAGCCGATGTACTTTCTTCTTATAGCCCAGAAAACATCATAGGGAAGAATAAAAAGCATACAAGGAGAATTTTCAATAGATGTAAATAAAAACCGAACGTATTCGGCGTACATCTGACAAATCCCGCAATGACTGAATGAAGAGAACTCCGTCATAAGGAAACCCGCTGTTGATGTCAAACAGCCCAATTGTAGTTCGATCAAGACAATCAATAATTCCTTCTCAATTTCCAGCAGAACTTTGTTCCCCGTTGACCTACCCATCATCATTCACAGTTCAGATAATTTTGAAGAACTTTTCCGATTAGATTTGAACAAAGAAAGCTTACTTTACTACTTATAACCATATAAGTAACTTAAGATTTTGCCGTCCGTTCGTTTCTGCTTATCTTCAAATCTCCTCCGTTTCTCCGTCAATTCACCGTTTAAAAAAGTTTAATTTATCGCACGCACTTGAGCTTACGTCATTTTTGTCTGTCGGCTTATTCACATTATCTAACGCGTTACGTAATGGCAATAAAAATCGAACGTTCAATTGAATTGTAATGCTATTTTATCCACCCAGATTTATCTTCCTGGAAATAAATGTTTCAGGTAGCTTAGTAAAGGAATCTGAGATCATTACCGAAAACATTTTTGCTGCCAAACATGATAGGCTTAACTTAATCCGGCTGTATGGTTGTTCTGTTTTATGGCAGAGGGTTGATCGGGGGGGGGGAAGACAAAATCGAATCACTCAGCAGTCTTCTCATTATTCCTCTCTGATAATATGCAAATGGCCTGGTTAGTCTACAAACGAAGGCTTGAAGTGTATTATTGCCAGTTGATTGCTATTAGCATAGTCGATGAGGGAAATAGGAAAATTTTGAACTACTGTAAAATGGATATATAGCAAAAAATTATGCATAAATTGTGTGTGCTTGAATTTCTTAAGTTGAACGGTCCTGGTTTTTTCTTATCCTCCGGATAATGACAACGGTGAATCAGCTTAAAATGTTGATGAATATTTGTATGTGGTATTCGTGTGGAAACTTGTTGAATTTGGAGAGCAGATTTTAAGAAAATAGCACATTCACCTTAAGTTTTATGGGCAAGGACGACGCATCAGGAAATGTCAACCTTCTCATAAACACAGGTTTTACAACTATACTCTGTACAGATGTCTTTTTCATTAGGATAAAGAGGCATTCACCCACTGAGGAGTCGTGTAGCATTTGATCGT
Source organism: Paragonimus skrjabini miyazakii (assembly GCA_014338405.1). NCBI lineage: Eukaryota > Metazoa > Platyhelminthes > Trematoda > Plagiorchiida > Troglotrematidae > Paragonimus > Paragonimus skrjabini miyazakii. Next base: position 209,572 of record JTDE01000078.1, read on the forward strand.
TCCATCTGACGATCTGTACGCTCACCAGCGCTGTTGTCACTGGCCCAAAACTTCAAAGGCAAGTGATCATGAACAACATTTTACGAACAAAAGATTTTGCGGTCTACGCTTAGATTATAGTATAGAAGTTCCGCATGTTACAGAGGCGGATCCAAAAAGAGGTTCTGCTTGAATTAGCAAATATAACCCCACAAGAATAAGATGATACTTTACGCAAATTAGCAGGAAATGTTTGTTTTTATGTGTTTGAATGAGATGTACACACATATGTAAAGCACAATCGAACCACATTAAGATATTAAGGTTTATGGCCAACCTAGTGCGGTAATCAATTCGTTGAAGATACAGTTCGTTTAAGGGGATCGAATGTATCACAATGACGCATTATTCGACACGATTGAATGAATATCAACTCTAGGGATAGCGAAGTTTTCCGTCCGGACGTGCTGAAGCAATGTGGTCTTCATTACTGTGACCGCCGACGTTATCATCACTAGCAAGACCAAAAGTGTCCTTATAATCCACATTGTTATCTTGACTAGCATCATTTTCATGGTTGCGATCATCTTTATCTCCATCAAAACCTCAATTAATATGACCATCTTCATCCTGGTTATCGTCAACATCAACATTATCACGTTTGTGACATGTGCTTCTACACGTATACTTAGTCATACGAAATCAATTGGTTAACAAAAATGTTGTTGTAAACCCTCCTAAACGATACGCTGATTCGTTTTTGCTATCGTAATGCGCTTGGCAGAATGTAGATTCCCCTCCCGTTAATAATTCACATGAAAATTTCGGTCCTGAAAAGTACTGCGACTGTCCCTGTATTTGCTCCCAAGACAAGCCAAAAGACGCGTACAAAAAAGAGCTTTGTTTCGCCCCAAAACATGTGCGACCAAGGCGACAAGGTCAAAGTACTTATAGGGTACGCAGTGGCCATAAGAACATTCCCGAATCTTAAAAAGAAAAGGACATTTACCGGGAAAAAATGTTACCGTGACTAGCATGCCGTGAGCCACATTTCAAGTATAGCGAGGTACACAGACATCTCGTCTGTGACTGGCCATTAAAATTTTCACGGGTCGGCATGAATATGCAAATCGCTTCTCACAACGATTATAGTTTTGGTTGTATAGCGTGACAACCTGTATTGAATCGGTACAATACAGTGAACCAGCTAAGTGCATATTACGAACAATGCACGTTGATCCACCTGATTTCCTTCTAAAGCTAAAAAAATGTCACGATTTACACACATCATGAACAAATAAATTAGGCTGTAATTTCTCAAGGAACAGCAAGTTCCTATTCTTGGGACTCACGTCTAGATAGACCGTTGTTTGATTTACCTAACTACTCCGGTTGATCGTTCGTCGTTGACAAGTTACCACGTTTCAACTTCAGTAGCCAAGTTACATTTGTAGTAGGCTACAGTTAGCTCATTTTGAACTATACTATCCCTGGTAACTGAACAAAACTATTCATTTTCTACTATGATAGATGATGTTTAGCTCTAAAACAATATCAGATTTATCTGGTTAAGTTTTATTACAGACAGCGCTTTCTTTAGAACTCGAATCCGAATTGTCTGGGAGGGATGTTCGTATCAGAGTTTACCATTAATTGAAGCAATTGTGAAAGCGTTCGCTGGAAGTATGTTTGGAATTCCTGCTACAATGAACTCTTTTAAACTCATTTTTTTGAACAGTGGCTGGTATAAATATTTTGGGATACCCAGGTTTAGGTCAACTCACTGTTTCATTCACCTGAAGAACACAACTCAAACGATTTGACAACTAAAATTTCAATCATGATCAGTAAACAACGAACACACTTTTAGAAGGTCTTATAAGAATTTAGAATACTACATACTGAGTAACTGCATGGTCTGTTACGATAAACTGCTGCTTTTAAATGGATAAATTGTGAACATCTTACCTTTTATGATCAATATAAATGCAGCCAAGTAAATTACTCGCCGACGGCATACGACTGGGGGCAATGATGAACTTCATGTGGATGTGACGAGAAATCATAGGTCAGCTGATGAAAACTTTGTGGACAAATTTGAGGAGCTCAGTGAGTTTACCCATTTCATTCCCCAGGTGTGTAGTAATCACATGGGTTATTGATTTTCTCACTCCGTTTCTTAAACAGGCTGGATGGAGTTGTCCTATTTTTTGTACAATTTGTCTTGCTGCATGCCTACAATTAAAGAACTAGACGAATCTGCTGCACATAGCGTGGACGGAAGTGTGTATTTCATATTGCGTAGCATAACTGGGTAGGAAGAGTAGGAGGTTTGGTTATAATTGACGTCACCAATGGAAGTGCGTTTGTGGTTGTCACTGATACA
>JTDE01000078.1:212036-227687 GCA_014338405.1 Paragonimus skrjabini miyazakii
ACATATCTGCTACACACCCACAAAACAAAATGTACCAGTTTTGTATATAAAAAGAGAGTGGCGAACAATTCATCACAAACAAAACTCAAGTCAATTTATTTGTAGTTTATAATTTGCATATCAATTAGTAAGTCGCATGCGATGAGCCAAAATGGAGTCCTGCCTTCGTAAAGCTTCCGATGGTTCACAACTAATTCTCATTAATTTACTGACAAATTAATCAGCTACTCCGACCGAGGAATCTGGCTGATTCTGATGAACAAATTCTAACGAGCTGACGCAGTTACTACTTTAGGTTACTGATGAGTAGTCGGGGATTTGATTAATTTCAGATTGAAAATCACCCATATTTGATCGTAGCTGTCGCATTCCCATTGAGTTTGTATTTGACTCCTTCCGAACAGGAGGAGCACGAGACTCGAGTTTCGCTCTTACTAGCGTTCGTCAGTAGTGCATATTCTCGCCACTCCCAGGACCGGAACTCCGGCCATGTTGTTCATGAAGCGACAGTGTTTACCACCGCGCCATTGACCTCACATTAGGCACGACCGAATTATCATATGTGAACGCTCAACCACTTTTGCTTGTGAGTAATGATCAGGTTGTCCGATCGTCACGATAGGAGACAGTTACTGTCTGTTAATTCCAATCGACAACCACGCGATTACGACTTCCCAGACAGGTCGAAATCTCCGATCTCATTAAACCTGCTGGGTAGTATTTTAGATTACTGATGAGTAGTCGGGGATTTGGTTACTTTCAAGTTGAACATCACCCACAATTGTGGGTGATGTTGAGCTTGCAATTACCATTTACATTGGGTATCGTCATATATTCACAGCACAGTGCACGATGATCATCAACAGCAACAAGACTCTTATTTCGATCAAACGTTAAAGAAGTATGGTGATCCAATTTAAGCAGCTATTAACAAATTTAGTTAATAACGTTCATTCTGGCGTAAAAATGCGCACAAAGCGTTCTCTGTTGTCAAACGCAGTTGTCTAAAATGCGTTCTCACATCCGACCTTAGATTTGTGCGTTGAAGATCTCTGGAGACCGAACAACAAACTAGTTGATTTGGAATAAAATGGCGCTTCCAACGAACCACTGGGTTGTTTAGTAAACGATGAATACAATGAGGCACTTCCCAGTTCATGACTAAATGTATGCAGTTTCTCTGGCCATATTTATTCCAGAATTAGTCAGTTCATTACGCAGATAACCAACAAAAAGATCGAACTACTTACCGATAGGATGGTTAAAATGTTTATCTCTCGTAGTATAGCTAAACAGTTCTTGTGATTGATCGTTTGATTCATTAGCTACTGTTAGTGACAGGAATGGATCAGACAAATGTCCATTACACAGTGTTTTTATACTAGGACTGTATATCAGAAGAACCAATTACGATACTTCTACCTCAGGTAAAGTATAAGTCGCCAGTACAATGATTGTCCCACGATAATGGTGGACTTGGTAGATGGGTATTTTCTGACAGCACAAACTGTGTAAAATGGGGAAACGACAGATTTATCAAGACTACACTAGCATAGTAATCGGCAGACAATAACATTCCGATGCGCGATTTTTAACCCACAAACGATATGGATTTTACTCAATGTTGCGAGTTTTACTTTGTGGTAACTGCATTTGTGCAGACTAGTGCTGATAGGGTAGCACAATTTTTCAGTTACTTTGTATATTTTAGAAACACTGATTATTGACCAATCCTACGAATATGACAAATTAGACTACATCTCGTACTAATATGGTCTGAAACTAGTGAATACAAGTGGTCAACTTTGACAAACAAAACTTCCTGAAACAGACAATTCTTTGATTGATACCTTGAAGAGAAAAGCAACAATCCGGTATGAGCGTCGATTACCAGTTCGATATCAACTAGCGCAGTTTGTAGTGAAAAAATGAGACTTCTGGCTTGTTTATAACAGTGCTAATGCCAACGTCAGAAGGTTGCAGCACCAACCGCATGCAATTCGAATGTTCTTCAGCAGTTGCTGGATCCACAATGTTACACGAATCGCATGGCACGTTGATCATGTTGGATCGTTGGTGTGCTTGAAATGTTTTCTTCCTTCTATTCAAAACCTCGACAGATGTTTTACCATAAGGTATTACATTCTAATGTTTAGATGATGCTAGGGTCACTATGAGCTACTTCCCAGCCGGAAGTATGTACAAAGCTTATCAGAAGCACACCCAAATATTCCAAGTGACTGCACACAGAAGAATATTCATCTCACCGTTATCCATCATCTGATAGTATGGGTGACATTGTATAGTTTGAGTAAGTTGTCAACAGTTGCTTTCGATATGAAAAGCAACCATACCAGGCTTTTATATTGGATCCTCTCTGTATGTTGATTTTGAGGCATAGCAGCTAGTGGAGTCACTCGTTAACGGTTTTGGTTTGGAATCTCGACCACAAACTAAACTTCTAGCAAATGTTTACGGAACAGATTGACAGTCTATTCCAATGATTTCATTTTAATGTTTTAGTGATTCCGTAATATTTTCTAGTGCTCGTAGGATCGGACTCAAAATTACACACCGTGAACGAACACTGTAAAACTGAGTGAAATATGATAATTGAATGAACCATTGATGATTATCAGTGATCACGTGAAGGATGTTTATTGGAACATCTATGGTAAGAGAAGATCATTGTTACCCATTCCGTGTAAATGATCGCTGTGCTAACGCACGTCTGCAAACGTGTAACAGATCCAAGCTACGGCATTACCGTTCGTATGAAATGTGCATATCAGATCCGTGCGTATTGCTAACTAAACACCACCTCATCCACTCACTTCGTTCAATAGTTGTATCTACACAGTTTAAAAAGTTACTGTGTTCACACTAAAAACATCCAAGATAAAGGAATTCAAATTGAAACAGTGAAGAAGTTTTATTAACCGACACAATAAAGAATGTAACATGTGTAAATCCGTAATCCAAAGATTCCTTGTAAAAAAAAACAAATACATAAAAATCCAAAACGTTGTAGGCAATCGCTTGCTATATGAACGACTTGGCCTTTGACCGTTCTAAGAGTGAGATCAATAGAACATAACAGGAACATAGCAATCTGGCCGTTCCGAGGAAAATCGTGCAGATGTAAAACTCGCAGGTGTCTCTGCAGTATAAGTTTGAAAGTTGTCCAGAACGTAACACATTCTGAAGCATCTACCTACATCAGCAAATAGTACTGTCAGGTTGGACAAGCGCTGAAGTTGTCAATTATGAGCGGTCAGAAAAAGACTGTGAAAGAAAAGCAAACCTTTTTGAAATCCGTTTAACCGGAAGTGTTAAATGGATGGATGAATGTAGAGCATCACAAAGGATCAATTCAACAGAATTATGTAAAGTAAACACGGGATAAAGGAGGAAAGATATAGCAGTCTAACGATTCGTTGATGAAGTAAGATTTGTTGGCCGACTTGAAAAATTGAAGAATAATGTCCATGAAAATTTCCCATGTAAAATTTAGTTCAAGGCAATTTTAATAAGAGTTCTGAAAAACACATGGGTTTGGGACGGACAGTGGTAAGTAACTGGGATGGGATAGTTGTAAATGCCTCAGTGATAGAGGTTTTTTTTACCAACGTTGCAAGTGAAAGGAGTTCAGAATGATAGTGGAAATTTCACTTCTAAACTGTACAGACGAGGTGGCAGAATGAATAGAACCTCTTAAAGTGCGATGGAACGAACCAGTAAAAATTACTCCCAGCTGTCAGTATTGAACCTAGTTCGCATTTAGACGACCTGATCATGAAAACTTAGTGTCGGATCCCATAAAATAACTTAAATATATCAAAATGGCGAATTCGGTTTCCTTGAAGGGTTAGTGAAAAATGCCCATCAACAAAAGATGTCTATTTTGAACAACGATTTTCATACGGACAGTCACTGAATAGTTACTCACTTGCCAAACACAATTTTAGCAATATCCAATCACTTTGCCCCAGAACCCGAATCACCCGCAGGTATAACGTTCCTAGACGTACTCATGTCTCGTCGCGAAGATGGCACAATACAACGAAAAGTGTATCGTAAAGCAACTTGGACGGGTCAGTATACAAACTTCAATAGTTTTGTATCACTAAAACAAAAGAGAAACCTGATCCGATGTCTGGTGGATAGGGCCACGAAAATATGCTGGAGCGACAGCATCGAAGAAGAAAGACAATTTAAATTTAATACACTCGTTGAAAATGGCCATCCAGAGCAATTTATTCATAAAAATATGCTAAGCGCTAAGATAGATAACCAAAAACTGCTGACACAAAAGGCTGTTTACATCTCCTTGTCCTTCAATGGTGATAGTATCGCTGAAACCGTGACCAAGAAGCTTAATATAGCAATCAATAAAACGTATTTTACAGCTCAACTACGAGTTTAGTTTGCCTCCACACCAGTATTGCGCTCTCAGTTGAAAGATATATTTCTTGTTTATGCGCATCTCTTTATGTTTACTGTTTCGTTTGTTCCTGTGGAACAAGCTACGTAGGCCGCACAACAAGGCGATTATCTGAACGCATTCGGGAGCACCAACCGGTGTCGTTGACGCGAGGATCGATGAGGCCCTGTTCGTCTGTGATCGCTACCCATTTGATAGAGTCAAACCACCTGATCAATCAGACCGAATCGTTCGGGCCAATCTACCGAATATGTGGGATACAATCGAAACAGGTCAAAGGTCGTATGCTATCAATTGCAGAGGCGATTGCAATTCGCCTATACCCACCACCACTATGTGCCCAGAAACGGCTAGTCAAAACGTTGAACCTTCCATGGCCGTGTACTCAAACCCAGGATAGAGTGATTGCATAGATGTGACGTATCTCTCGCAGATTTCGTACAACTCACGTGGTCAATGTTATGTAACTAAGTCTCATGACTCAAACCAGACAGAAACTGTTGACTGACATCTTTCGCTTCAGTGATGTTATTTACCATCCACATGGAACCCATATAAATGTGTTGTATTTAGCCTGATGATGAAACACCGAAAACGAGCTTGTTTGCTACGCGTTTCTTCTCAATATCCAGTAAAAATTTTCGGCGAACTACTTGGTAAGCATCCTAGTAGTTTAAACATTCTAAGCCAACCGAATCATTCCACAAAGCCCAAAGGCATCTAGCCGTTAGTCGTTGCTTGGATACTTACTACCAATGAATCCCGAAGACTCCAAAAATGAAGTCTACAGGAATGCAAAACTTGCAAACATTTTTGAGTGAATTCTGGCAGTATTAACCACAATCTATTAATACTTATCAGTAATCAAAATATGAGTGAACAGAACTAACGATTTCTGTAATTTCAACTTGGAGGGTAATTTTAAAAGTGGGGTCATCAGTCAGATGCAAGACAACTGCTACTATGTCAATCCTCATGGTGATCGGGAAACCTGAGTAATACTCACAGGCGATTGAGGCTGAGCGTTCATATATGTTGATCCGGTCATGCCTAATATGAGGTCACTGGCGCAGTGGTGAGCATGGTTACCTTATGGAGGCGTGATAAAAGTTCCAGTTCCGACCGTGTTCTAGGTGTACACTACTGACGAAGTCAAACAACAGCAAACTCGATTGTAGTGCTTATTTTTGATAAGGACTGAATGAAAAAAATGATATGAATTCAACATTTACGATTATTAGTGGGCGATGTGCAAACTATATACCTAAGATTATTTTCTACTCACCAGTTCTAAACTATGATAAAAAATTGCTATAATTTTGTGGCACCCCAAAGAATAATGTTGGTGAATGGCACATAAGCTTGCAGGATCGCACGATGGGATAAGTTACAAAATGTAATATAAATCACGTATAACGTGGCAAAAGAATTCAGATGAAGAAAGGTGGTTTTATATTTCAGCTAGAAGTCTAGGCGTGTAGTTGACGAGTGCACAATGATGCAGTGATAACATCTACGTAAAACCTACAAAAAACATGTAAATCTCCATAATTTTGCCAAATGATATGCCTAGGGCTTGTCTTATCAGGGTTTACTGATGAGTTGTCGGGGATTTGGTTTATTTTAAGTTGAACTTCACCCACAATTGACCGCAGCTTTCGCATTCCCATCGACTTTCCAGTTGGCCCCTTTGGAAAAAAGCACTAGACTCGAGTTTTGCTCCCATTAGAGCTCGTCAGTAGTGCACATCCTCGCCACTACCGGAACTAGAACCTCGGCCACGCTGTTCATGAGGCAACCGTGTTTACCACTGCGCCATTGACCCCACATTAGGCACGACCGAATTATCATACGTGAACACTCAACCACTTTCGCTTGTGAGTAATGATGAGGTTGTCCGATCGCCTCGAGAGGAGATTCAGTTACTGTTTGTTAACTCCAGTCGCAGCCACAAATGCGCTTTAGACGTCAGGAGCCATACTCAGTGCTCAGGAGTGTCCTACGCTCAGTAGGAGAAGTATGACTATCGCATGAAATTTGTTTAATAACAAGACTAGTGTAAGAAATTCAAAAATTCATCGTAATTTCTGAACATTCATAGCCCATTTTGGTGGATAATCATTAATTTAAGATAGTGTCTGTTTCTTGTTCGACAGCAAGATCAGCAGCAGGAATTTTGCCAGTAACCATTTGAATAACATTAATGTGCGACAAACCATAGATAAAAAGTAATAAAACCTTGTCTCAGTTGAAGATATATATATATATATTGTAACGTGCAGTCGAAACCAACAGGCACGCACGAATTGAATTGAAAATTGGGTAACAGAGAGTTGTTAGCGCCATTTTAGCTTTAGTTTGGGTAAGTCGTGTGCATGGCTTACTGAGTCTTTGGCTCATAGTTGCTGGTATTGTTTCCGTTTACAAAACTATTGCTGGAACCCCTACTTCGAAAGAACGCTGCCCCCTGATGTCTCTACGTTGCCCTTAAATTGGTCGGCAGGCGTAAAGGACAATCAATAGAAACGGCCAGCTTGTATGTTACTATATATTTATATTTATATACGTATACATATGAAGATTTCACCACAAAATGTGTTTAATAGAGTTCGGTCTCTTGAGCTGTGTACGCAGTCTTTAAGCGAAGATACAAATGGGATTTTTGACCGGATGTCAAGTTACATTGGAAGAAACGATGAAGATTACGATTTGTAGAACGGGTGAGATGTACGTAAGGGTGAATTGCTACAACAACGTTCCTACAAGTGTAAGAAACTACCGGGTTATAAGTATGTTTATCTAGTAAGTAAACTTGGCTTCACCTTGAAACTGACATTAGGGAAGACCGTCTAAAATACCAGCAGAAGTTGTGGTGATTTGAACCTGAGCGTCTCACAAGTGAGCACACATAGCCAAAATTCGGAGGTCATATTATTTTATGTAGTTGCTATCCAAAATACTTATTCAAGTGGATTGCCCTCAACAAACTCTGTAACCAACTCGGGTTAACGGACAGTCCCAGCACGCCGTTGTACACACAGTTGTGCTCGCTGGCGGGAATTATGCGCCCATTTTAGATAAGCTAAGGGTTTTGTCAATCCGAATCGGTTGGCAAGCCTGTTCTGAGTAAGATTTTCGGTTAGGATTTATGTGATGTAGTTTGGATTCTTGATTTTGCTGACCAAATTTTGTTCACGGTGTGATCGGTATAATGAACCTCATCCCCTTTGAGATGGTCTTATTAAAATCTTCATGGCCAGTTGTGCACGAATCTCTTATACTCATTAAAGTAGGGCTAAAGTAACAGAAATGCACTAATGCTATTTACTATAAAAGTTTTCTCGCTGACTATCAGTTTATCTCTTAGCATGGAAATTGCCGTTGGAGAATCTTTTCATTTTTGGTGCCTGAGACATAATGTTTTCAATTTCCTATTGACCTGTTTGACTTAAGAAGGTGCTTTTCATACACGGACAGCTCGAAAAGTACATCAACATACACAGCCAGAAAAGACTGACAAAGACTGCCGTGAGTACGGTCCCTAAGAAGCAGAAGTAAGTCGAAAATTACAGTCTGCTGTAACTCGTACATACCCTGAAGCTGAATTGCAGTTGCTACTCACAACTAGAAGTGTCGCTCAGCTTATTCATAATCGTGTCCTACCGAAATGTTGTCTCACATGTAATCTGTCAGTTCACTTGCAGTTGCGGTGACGTATATATCGGCAGAACAGATCACTGTCTGCGACAAAGAATGGCTGAACATATGTCTTAGTGGTTGGTGCGCGCCATGACGCAACATGCAATGGCAACAGAGCGACTAAGATGAAATCCGACCTCATCCATAGCAAAACACATACTGGAAACAGGTCAAGTTGTTGACTCCGCCAACTCGTTCCAAGTGTTGTTGCGTAATCGGAATCCGAAGTTGTTTGCCATTTCCGAAGGTATGTTAATCCGTACTCGCTATCCGGTCCGGTGTGTGCATAAACTGTTGACTCACGCAGTTTGTCTGCCTTAGAACTGATAACAGTCCTTGTTTCATGTAAACCCAATCGTTGGTTGTTTCTATTGTTGTTGATATCCGGATGTCCTGTATAGTCTAAAGTCTTACGTTCGTGACCGAAGAGAGTGAACGAGATGTTAACATATCCCGATATGTCTCCTATCGTTATTGATGAACTGGATCAAGGGTACTGAATGTTTTAAGTTCCATGTAGAATATTTCTAAATCTGTGCGGTCCTGTTCAGACAGTTCTTCATCTGAGCTAACTGAAAAAAATCATTTGCTGAAATACGTTTTGTTCGTGGTAAACTCAAGTGCTTCCGCTACTGAAATTGCTGAGAGTATGGGCATATTAAACTATAAAATGACCTAATTGTCACTTTTCGTATACAATCCAGTGATTGTGATGATATGAGATGAGATTTTGTTTCTAATGTCAGGCGACGTTTGAATACTGCGAAATCTTGGAAGAAGCAATACAATCGTCTAAACATATTCGGTGGTAGCACAAACATCTCATACTATTAGTTCTTTGCACGTTACCGAGACCATTGGGCTTAGAACTAGATTACTACATAAGTTTGTTGATTTTCCGTTCTTTCTCCACAGTTTGTGTTTTTTTGTAATGCCGCCCAATGTACGGAAGGATGTCTGTGAGGAAACGGATGAAGAAGCTTAACGCATTGAACTCCCTCTACTGCGCTTTTTGATTTGAAAAATTATCTGACGTTGTTTTGAAAAGTAACCAGATTTAAAATTTATAAGTGAACTCACAGGGTCAGTTAGAACAATAATAAAACAACAACTGAGTATAACCGTAAACAGTCTAAACGGAGACCACACACAAAGCAGATGTCCTTTCTAGTTCGTGGAATAGCATAGCTTGTGCAACTTATGGCTGCCTGTCAAGCATCCTCACCGCGACCATCACACTTGAGTAACCGATAGTCCAGATCCTGAACGGTGATAGTTGTAGGGAGGCTTCGGTGTACTTGTGAACTCTTCGGGATAACCCATACATTAACATGACTTAAGGCGTCATCGTTTATGAAAGACATTACATTAAATCCCCTTTTCACTGAGTATATATGCCAACACGAACAACAGGCGCATCACAACTCCAATCTGTATCTACACAAGTCGAAGGTTAAGTCCACAAGACTGCCCATATGAGAAAAGCATTTGTTCAACTACCCAATACACTTCACGTGACCCTTCACATTATTCCTTGATGGAGGAGGCTATCAATAACACTTATAAGCCAGCTGATGAGAAGCCATTTTCCACAAAAACGAACCAACATTTGTCAGTTAATTTCAGATATAAAATAAGTAGCGCTGATAATTCATGTTATACAAATGTCTAAAATTTCCTTTTTTTGTTACATGATAGAGTCGGCTTCCTTACTTGAGTTTTGCCGAAGTTCTTATGCCAAGATCTATTCTTCTGTTCATTGACCAATAGATTAATTTGATTTAAAAGCCAGTTGTGAATATATCCATAATTAATGTCGTTATATAACGGAACAAAACAATGGATTGTTACAGCAAAGTACTCAGTATGACAACAAACAAATGTGAAGCAATAAACAAATAAGTCAAGTGATGGGCTGATATATTCCTCATTGTTCCTCAAGTTTGCAGAATTTTTATATCACAGTGATGTATAAAATGAGTTCAAGAAACTGTTTGATTATGCACGAACCTGTGAACCAGTGTGTAGCAGCAATCTGCACCAATGAACTGTGTGACAGCAGCTTTCAAGACGGGACGGCTGGGTTCCATAGTAAACAGCGTTAGGTGAACGTGATGATAACAGTTAATGTTTCCCTTACGACATTGAAGCCTGCACAAATTGAGTTTGCAGAATGATCAGGCGTTTTAGGTAACAGTCGAAAGGAAACTGTTGAACTAAATTCCCCTTGAGAAGGGTGTATTCGGTAAATACCATCCTTTGCTAACCAAGTTTTATTCACCTCAACAATTACAGCGCTGTATTTTTTGATACCAAAAAGTGGTCAGATTATTGATCGGGTTCATAATTAGAGTGACTCGTTAGAAAAACTGAGGAAACCACTTATTTGAAAATTAGTCAGGTTGTATACAATGCAACCACAAACCATTGCTTCTATCAATCTTTGACGTAACTGCTGAGAGTATATGCTTCATACTTTTGTGCATATGAACACAAATAGAACGGAATGTTTGAGCAGCTCTTTGCAGCATGATTCATATACCGGAATGGCCATGGACTCTTTTGTAGAGCGTCGTACATGTTCTAGTACTTGTCCTCATAAAGACGGATATATTTTATGTATCCCTCAAAGAATGCACTTCAAGCGCTGTTTAAATGGACGCACATACAGCTAAACCATTCCATCTTAATTTCAGACCCGGATCGAGAGACACCTCCAGACCTGTTATAACAGACGCCCAGATTGTCCCCAACGTTCGGTCAGGTAATTATAGCCCGCTAGTGTTGGAATTAACAGAGTAACCGTAGCAACCCCGTCCATCTGGTTGTTAGTAAGTCTTTTAAAATCAAAACGATTAGTGGACATCTTCCTAAGAATGATGGAGCGGTAAGTCCCGGATTATATAGCCAAATCGTTAGTGTAAAAACTGTACATTGATGATATTTCAATTTGTACTGATGATACTCATTTTTATTTGTTTTCCAGATTCCCTAATAATATTTACTGCAACCTATCTTTGTCTGACGAGGTTGAATCCAACAACAGCTTACCTTTTTTGAATGTACTCATTACTAGACGTGCAAATGGCAACTTACGACGCTCAGTTCACCGCACCCCCATCCACACGGATTGGTCAATATCTCCAGTTTTCCAGCTTTGATCCTATTGCATACAAACGGGGTTTAGTTAAGACACTGGTTAATGGAGCCAGGCATATTTGTACTCCTGACAAAGTGTAGGAAGAACAGAAGTTGCTGAGACAAATTTTATTAACAAATGGGTACCCCGATAAATTCATCAAAGCATATAATATGGTGAAGAAGGGCACTGAGCCCATACTGACGACTCAAAATAAGGATGTTTTCCTATTCTTGCCATTCATAGGTAACCATCTAGCCAACGACATAAGGCACAAATTAAAGTCTGCTGTGGCTCGAACGTATGTGGCTGTGCAGTTGCGCTTACTTCAAATCACCAGAGGACCAGTTCTCCGCAATCGTGAAAGTACTTTGCCAAACTCTTCTGCCTCCCGTGTTGTGTACCAGTTCACTTGCAGTTGCAGTGACATTTACATAGGCAGAACAGAACGACAACTATCTCAGCGAGTCGCCCAACACATCCCAAAGTGGGTGAAACAACAGATGATGCACCAGTTTCAACTTGGTATACTGACGGCTCGAAATCCAACGGCAATTGTTGAACACTTCATGACAAATGGCCATCCATTTGACCCATTAAACTCATTCAAGACAATGATGCGCAATCAAAACCCGAAGTTATTCGCTTTTTGCGAAACGATACTCATCCGAACTCAACAGCCGACATTATGTGTCCAAAAGTGGTTGAGGCAACTTATCGGGCTGCCATGGTCGTGATTGCATAACAGTTGATGTGCTTGCAGACGTGTCTAGTTCCTGTTTGCTCTTATTTGTTTGACATATAGAACTGGCATGTTTTACGTTTGCGATTGATACAAGTGGACAAAATTTCGACATATCACAATGCATATGTCTTCTTCCTGCCCTCATGAAGTGACTGGAGGGAACTCATTGTTATTCGTTTCGTCTTTATACTGAAGTTTTACAAACAGTTCCTGAAGACACAATATCGTTTTAAAACCAATGTCTGACTTATCAAACGTCAGCGGTACTGAAGTAACATGAATAAACAGGGCAGTATTTATCAGCGGTAATCAATCAGTTATTCAGAATGATCTACTTAACAAGATCTAAGCTGAACTCTTCCAGTAATATCGTGAAACTGGCGCTGGAACAAATTGTGCCAGTATCTTGAGATATCTTCTATACTGTCCTCACTGCTCTAGTCTCATCGTAAGCGGTGGTTTTTTAAAATCTCATTATGGATTTATGGGTATATTTATCAGTAAGTGTCCCTGTTTCATAATATCACATAATTTTTGGGTTACTGTTACGGTGTCTGTGTTGAGAGCTCCTACCGACTTCCCGAAATTGTAGCTATCTCCATCAACTCAACTTTTCCATATGTATAAAGTCAGCATTTTTCTTTTTCTGAGCTAGGTAGGCGAGCCTATCTCCAGGTGTCCGTGAAATCGGCTAGCTAACAGACATCACCATCATCCACTAGTTGTGGTTCTGCATCGTTCTTTGACATACACTGCTTCGTAGGCAAACGTGATTACAATATTTCTCCACCTTATGCTATGTAATTAGATCCGATGAAATGTTTTAGAGCAGTGCAGCTTATCGGTACAGTTTTGAACAAAAACGGTCAACCCAGACTTCGAGATTGAGTTAAACGCTAGGAATTGAAACGTCTGGTGAGTGAGTTCAACCGTTCTGAGTGCGGCTTTTCGGAAATATTTTTAACCACGATTAGAATTCAGCGGAAATGGATACTCTGAATGGCTAACTAAATTCTGATGTTTGTGAGTGTTCTTATGAGTGTTCAGTTCTTGATAATATTGTCAAAAATATACTGAATTCTAAGCTCTCACATCCTCTTTCGTTTAGCTTAGAGGACACGAGACGAAGCGGGTTGGAAAAAAAACACCAGGTAAGTGAATTTACAATTTTTGTCTGTTTCCAGAAATTGAAAATGTACCAAACAAACTAACTATCAAATATTTATCTTACAGGCTGATATTCCGAAACAACTACCAGAGAAACGATCGTCGCACACAAACAGTCATAAATTGCAGGAGAAAATGGCAAACACAACATTTTTATTCGGCATACCAGGAACAAACTCAAAAAATTAGGGCATGCCTACTTGTGATAAGCAGGCTGTGCAGTTATTTTGCACTGCACTAACAATACTCCATCTCTGAGCACTCTTTAATAATTAACGACTAACACCGAACTATTTACCATAAGGTTTTAGTGGTTTGTACATTTGGGTGGGGGTAAAAATAGTTATTTGTCCTGTTAATCGGAGGAGAAAACGGATTGTATAGTTGAGGCAAAAGTGAACGGAGATGTACACGTGGAACTGAGAACCAAGTAACTGGAGTACAGACAATCTTTTGTTGACAGAATAAGTCCACGGCACTAACCTTCTGGAAGATCCATCTATTTGATCACCTGTTATGAGGTGATAAGTGGTTAACCAGTGAAGCTGAATAGTTGATTGATACTCACTTGTCTGCTTACTGAGTAAGGTTTAATGATTCTTAACTGATTTTGATGTGTTTATTAATTCGTTCAATAAGTTCTACCGTGAACAAGTTTCAAGCATAAGATGGTTTTGCCCCTACAGTAACCTGTCTTCTGGTGATTTAACTTCAAGGATAACCATTTAACAGTTTACTACAGCTCACTGCAAGCTGATTTGTTAATTGATGATAGATTGTGTTTAAAACGTTATAAATGGGAAAGAGTTTCTTCTCAACTATGTACGATAATTTGAGAATGAATCAAAAGTCACCATACTTTGTAGTTACGGGGTCATTCATAAACCCCATTGATTCGTTTTACTCAGATTATTATAATACAATTACACCTTTTTAAAAACAAAATGATTTCAAGGTGAAGAAAGATTCCATCAACAAGAAACCCGTTTTCACCAGGTAATTTGTAAAGTACGAACAAAGGGAAGGTTTCAGAAACACGATTATCTCTAGGGAAATCTATTCCTTCATGACTAACTCAGACTGTATTAGTTTAAGTCTTAAGTAAGACAAGGTCGTCAGTATCATAGATATTTATAAAATTTACCAAGTGGTTGTTAGCCTCCTGGATCCCCATGGTAGATCACCATTTGAGGCAGGAAGAACAACAAATAATTTGGTGTACTTTTCTTGAACAACCGGTTGACAAAAGACAATTGAAAAAAGCATAATTTTTTAACGCCAACCATGACAACAGCTCAAAACCAGGTATTTCATTTTGATAGCATCTTTATTTGAAATTCTATTGTTGCGTCAATCAAAACAAAACTAGTTTACTTAAATTGTTCATGGTTTGCTGGATAATGGTGTGCACTTTTGCACATACATACATCGTTGATTCAACATATTAGCATGCGGTTTATTGTTTTGGTAAAATAGACGAATTTTCCTAGCACTGAAATGGTATATATTCCATGTGTTCAGATCTAGCACCTGAATATAGTGTCAAGGCCTTTGTGACCTAGAGTATCTTGCACAGTTGAACAACAGTAAAGGTAGGTAAATGATTTTTTTGGTATTCATTTTGTATCTATTCTCTGTTCTCACAAGTGGGTTTTTCCAGACATGTTCAACGTGAGATACAAGCACACAACTGTCTCCAAGATGCGTTCTTAAACGTCGAAGCTCAGATAGACGAAAAATGTATTATTATCTAAACTGCCTTTGAAGTCAAGTCAACCCAACGTGGCCAGGCCATCACTCCCACACTGTATGACTAATTCCATGTGAAAGCAGAGTAATGGATCACAACCATAAGCTGCGACAAGTGTGATTCATCAAACTGTATCACACAGGTTTGACAGCTTGTTCTCAAAAAGCGTCGTCGTCCATCACAACAACTTTATGTAAACCTCTATTTCATCATTAGAAAGATTCTACTCCACAAGATACTGCGTCATGTACGTAACATTGTCAACTGGCCCACTATCTTTGTTCGTACCGTATTTTTCAACAGCAGTATAGGTATCAAATGCCTAAAGTAGATCTCCATAGTATAACATTCTTGTAACTATCTGTCAATGAGGCCTGTTTCACTGTCAACTTCAGATGGCAACCACATTCTCTGCCAATCTTTACTTTCGGTAGAACACTTCCATAAAATGTTCGAAGTAGTCATGTTTTCTTAATAACGTGACTCACTTTCTTTTTACAAGTTAGTGCTTTTAAAAGTCAACCTTTAATCTTCTGTTAATATTTTGAGGATTTGGGCGTTCACACGTGATAATTCGGTCGTGCCTGATGTGAGGTCAGTGGTGCAGTGGTAAACACGGTTGTCTCATGAACAGCATGGCCGTGGTTCTAGTCCCGGCAGTGGTGAGGATATGCATTACTGACGAGCTCTATTGAGAACGAAACCCG